>JAUMHG010000056.1:6796007-6815679 GCA_032359395.1 Enteromius anoplus
TAAAAAATAGAAAAAATATATATAGAAATATATATATATATATATATATACAAACAACCTATTTTTCTGAATATCAATGCATGTGTGTGTATTTATATTATATTATATTATATCATATTATATTATATATTATATTTTATATATATATAATACACACAGAAATCCAGAAAATTTTGTTTTAAGAGTGGAAAGGGGTAATATACATGTTAAAAAACAAAAAAAAACAAACAAAACACAAGTCTGTTTTGTACTTTGTCATTATTGGCTATGGATTGTAGATTGGTGTAAAATTATGTCTGGGTGGAAAAAAGTGAAGGGGTCTGAATACTTTCTACATGCATTGCATTTTATATTTGCCATAAACATAACAGTTCAACATCAGGTTATTTTATGCTTCTCATTTTGGGGCGAAATATGAACAAGTTTTAGTGAGATTCACCATACAAGGTTTGCATTTCTGAGTTCGTACAGAAAGCATTTGGACATTGACACTTTTTTCCTGCATTTCAGCATTTCTGGATTTTAAATAAAACTTGGTTCAGGGACTAAGTGCTGAAATGACAATTTGAGCGCAGCCATGCCATTAATAGCTAGAAAATCAATTTGCGCAGATTACCTGTGAGTATTACAACAACGTCATGTGCAGTTCCCGGTCGCAAATCCATTTTGTGTGTATTGACAGCCAGTAAGTCTGCAGGCTAAATACATTACGAGTTATATTTCTTGATGATACTTCAGTTCTCAGATGGACTGAAATCAGGTCAATTTGCAGGTACTGGCTGTTTGGTGCCATGCCAGGCGACAGTTAGAGGCAAATGGCTTTAAAATTATGCTTTTAGGACACTTTTGAATTAACGCTGCTTCAACAGAGACAGAAATAAGAGACAATCCCACAGTCATTCTCACAGATAAAGCTTCATGCTTTTTTTTTAAACTTTCCTTTCTGTGACTCTGAGCTCGCTCTTCCTAAACTGTCCGCAATATTTCACTTCAGATGTCCACAGACTGTTTGATGTACTTTGATGTTCTGTTCTTGAGACGTTTGAAGCTTCAAGCCTGCTCTCTCAGCCTATATCCTGGAAAAGGATCAAGCATCTTGATTTGTTCTAGAGATGCCCTTTTTCTTTATAACTGCACTTCCTTTCTCTCAACATTCCAGTGATGTTATTATTAACTCAATTTTAAATGATTAAAACTCCTTTTAGAGAACTGAAATAAAGATTATATTAAATATAAGCATTAGATTAAAAAGGTTCTGACTTTGTTCTCAACTGAAATATAAAATAAATGTAACATAAATGTAATTAAAAAAAATTATTAAAAGATATATTAAATATCAAAATAACAGCTAATTCAAAATATGAACTACAGTCGCATGTGAATAATTTAAAATCTTAAATATATTTATGCCTTCCTGCTTCTTTGAGCTCTGTTTTGTCTCGCTGAATAGTTTGTCTGTTGAAAAAGCCAATGGCCAAATAATTTGCAATGAAAGCACTGTGTGATTATGTCTCCGTATAGCGTCACTGTATATATGTGTGTGTGTATGACATTCCTCCAACCTTCTCCACAGCATCTTGTTTCCACTTGTGGTATTGGTGTGTGTAACTATGAATGTGTGTCTCTAACCTTTTCATTGGGGTCCTGTTTGCGGTTGGCCTCCCGTCCTCGAAGGCTCTTGGTGCTGATGCCTGATTCTGATGTTTGCATGATCAGCTGAGTGGCCAGGAACTGCTGGATCTGTTCCAAAACATCCCTCTGCATCTCTAGGGCCATGTGGAAGACATCATGATCTGAGCTGTTGTACATCACAGCGTTCTGGAACATCAGCATGATGTCACGCTGGAACTCCGCCGTCGTGCGGATCTGTCCAGATTCAATGTTCTTCTTGATGGCTGATAGGTCCATCGGTCTGAAGAGGTGGAGATTTCAGGAAGGACAAAAGCATGATAAGCCTACAGAAAAACTGCTAACACTTTACAATAAGGTTCTCTAGTTGAAATTTGTTAAAACATTAACATAAACTAACAGTTAGCACTCTCAAATTAACAGCACCCATTGGCTTCAGAGGATCTACTGGTGAGCAAGTGATGTACTGTCAACTTCTGATGAAGGAACAAATTCATCTACATCTTGGATGGTCTGAGGGGTGAGTACATTTTCAGCTATTCCCACAATACTAAAAGATGTTAAAATTAACATTAAGTATGATCAAAAAATCCTTTAGAAATACTTTTCAATGTTAGTTGTCAAATTTGTATTTTAAACATTTCTGGATATCGTTGTCTTTCATTTTAATTTGTCTGGACTATGTTTTCATGATTAAATTAAATATTAGCATTTTAATGATCAAAAAGCATGTCAATTTTTTTATTTTTATTTTTTTTTTTAAAATCAAATAACAAAATGTTTACAGTCCCATAAATCTTTTATTCCTCCCACATTCCATGTTTGCTGTTTTAATTATTCTAGACTTTATTTTAATGAATCAAATATATTTTAATATAAACTCATATTAAATTAATGGCACTGTAACTATTTTAATGTTTTATTAATTTATTTATTTATATTGTAAATTCTGTTTGAATTTTTATTACATTTTTAATTAATTTTACATTTAATACAGCTTTATTATTATTAGTGCTGTCAAATGATTAAACGTGATTAGTCGCATACAATTTTTGTGTTTACATAACAAACGTGCCTACTGTATATATTTGTTATGTAAACATGTTATGTTTATAATAAATATATTTATATAAAATATATTTATTTTATACATACATAATAAATATACATAGTAGACACATACTTCTATATTATGTAAACAAAAAATTATTAAGAATTAATCATTTGACAGCACTAATGATTATTATTCATCACTCGTCATTCATCATCAATTATTCCAAAATTTTCATTGGTATATAATAAAATCTATTTTTATCACTGAATTACAAGATTATATTCAAGTTTTTTGCATCACAAAAATCATAGAGCCACACTATCTACTAAACAAAACAAGCCTCATCTTGATACCTGTGTACAATGCTGTGATAACCAGGGGCAATGTCATCAGACACAGGCTGCAGAAACACACTTGCATACCTAAAACACAAACAATGAATTGCAAACACATACAACACATTTCCATCTACAGGTGAGCGCTCATGATAAAACATCAGCTGAGGCAAGTAAGAATGAGACGCTCACCTGTGATTGGCTGCTGCCCTCCACACCAGCATGATGGCTTTCTTCCAGATCTTCTGAGCCTGTAAGGCCTCTTGATCTTCACTGCACATGGAGCTGAGAGAGAGCGAGAGGGAGAGAGAGAGTCGTTAAAGGCAAATGAAAGATTGAAAGACACAGAACACACGCTCCCACACTAACACTCACAACTGTGATGAGGCAGGGCTGCTGGCGGTGGAATCCGCTGTGGTGTAGCGCTGAGAGTGACTGCCGTATCCATCCTCACTCTCGCTGGCAGGAGGATCAACCTCTGAGAGATACGGCCCCTCTCCGTCCCCATCGCCACACTCTTTCATCTCCATCCCTTCATCCACATCCACCTCACTGCCTCCATCCTCCTCCTTCACCTCCTACAACATTCGAAGGAGGAATATTAAACAGAGTTACTAATTCATCCCTTAAGTCAATCTGTGAGAGAAATGTGGTTGACGAAATGTAAAAGGTAAAAATAAGAAAAACATTTGAATGTATTGTTAAATTATTAAAATCTTCATTTAATTTTCAGTGGTACCTACTTTAGGTCTAAAGAGTTAAAATTTCTTTTGTAATAACTAACTTATGATCCTATACCTTCCAAATTAATTGTTTTACAGAATGTCCCAATTATGTTGTTACTAAATTAATTGTCAGCATCACTACACAAGTGTCTAGTGTCACATGATCCTTCAGAAATATTTTCTATTTTAGTAACATTATTTCTTAATATCTTCGATGTGGAAAACAGGCGGGCTGCTTCGTATTTTTGTGGAAACCATAATACATTTTGTTCAGGATTCTAAGATGAATAGAAAGTAAAAAATAAACAACAACAACACATGTAAAGACGGGTTTAATTTTTTTTGCGTGCTTTGCTGATACCTTTGTGTCTTTCGCTGAGGCTGAGCTATCTTCTGAGTCCAGACAGGGCGTCACGGTCTCTGGCTGAACCCAGTCCTCCCCCTCACACTTCACGGCTGGACTCGGGGTTCTGTTCTCCTGTTGCGATTCCTCCATCCCTCCCTCTCCCTCTCCTTCTCCTTCCCTCTCACCCTCAGTCTTAACCTCAAAGTCCTGGCTCTGCTCTGTGTCTGGGGCGGCAGGCGCCAAAGTGTCCCCTGTCACCTTGTCAACTGCTTCAGTTTCTGTAGCCTCCTCAACCAGAACCTCCGTTTCTCCCTGCACACCCGCCGGGTCAGGGCAGCTCTGTGTGGCTTCTGGGGCAGGACTCTGCTGGACGATGGGCTCTGGTTCAGCTGCCTTAAAGGTCTGGGACTCCCAAGGACTGGTGAGGGGATGGCCACCGACCGCTGGGTCCTCACAGAGAGAGAGAGCAGCCTCCACTGCGGCTGCGTCCAAAGCCTCCACAGGATCGTCCACCTGAGACAGATGTAGTAGTTTACTTCATTTTAGATTCAGAAACATTGGTATAGGTTTACACACGTTTGTGTGCATATACCTTCTCCTCTATGATTGCAATGATGTCTCCCACTGTCTCCAGGTCCAGTTCGTGGGCCATGTATGACACTGACACCACTGTGTCCTCCTCCACCAGCTCTGCCTCCTTCCCCTCCACCTCAGCTGGTGTGGACGACCCTGCCATTACCGCTTCTGCTCCAGAACCTTCTGCTACGGCTGCAGCTGCTAAACACAACAGGAAACACATCGCTTAAAGTACTCTTACTATGGTTCATTTTTTTCATGAGTGCTCTGAAGAAGACGTAATGAGTCTTTTTTAAGAGGAAAAACCACATTGCTCAAACAATGTTTTTGTTCATTTGAGTTTAGTAAATGATGACAGAATTTAGATTTTTGAGCGAATCCTTAAAATGCTGTATCTGGCCTTTGTGGTCAGTGCCTTTACTTTTGAAAGATATTAATACTTTTATTCAGCAAGAATGCATTATTGATCGAAAGTGACAAATACATTTATTATGTTTCAGAATGTATATATTTTTTTCATAAAATTAATCCTGAAAAAAAGAAAAGAATATATATAATTTCATATATACAGTGTTATTAAGAAAAAAAAATACTTATTGAGCAGCAGATCAGCATATTAAAATGATTTCTGAAGGATAATGTAACACTGAAGAATGAAGCAATGCCGCTGAAAATTCAGCTTTGCGTCACAGGAATAAATTACACTTTGAAATACAATAACATGCAAAATAGTTATTTTAAATTGTAACACATTTTCAGAGTATTACTGTTTTTTTGATTAAATAAATGTAACCATGGTAAGCATAAAGATTAGACAACATTAAAAAAAAATTGTCAACCACAAACTTTGTATTAACTGTTATTCTACAATATAATCCAAGAACTCTAGAACTGTCTGTGCAATCTGAGTGATTGGATGAAGCTGTCTACACATCACAACAGGAAACAGACTGCCAGAGCAACAGCATACTGATGCTCCACAGAGAGAGTGCTGAAGAAAGGAAATCAGAGATTAGAGACCTGTTTTGAGAGGCATAGAGAGGTGGTCCTGGGCTGGGGGGACCACTGTGGGGGGCTTAGGGGGATCGGCACTGATAGGTTGCTGCGCTGGGGTGGCGCTCTCCAACAGACGAGATAACGTAGGAGCATCTGACACAGAGACACACACATATAGCGCTACAAACACACACACTAAAGCACACAGCTACTCTCACAATAATCAAACTACAAAGTACTACAGAGAGCATGAAATCTAAAACGTGCATGCAAGACACGTGGTAAAACGCAAAAGAATTGTGCTAAAGAAAATCAAATCAAAACAAACAGCTTAAAATTGAGTTTGTTCAGTGACAAAAAAAAAAAAGTTAACCCTGAAGAGAGACATTTAAACATACAGAAAGAAAAGTTTGTATTGTTTACCTGCGGTTATGTCTTGATTAGCAGGCAGAGCAGTTGCAACAGTGTGAAGCTCAACTCCATGAGATCCATTACTCAAACCTGTGGCTACGTCTCCTTCAACCACCTGCCCAACAGACACATGATCAAAACAATATGAGAAACCATTTGTAAAATGAGTAATAAAAACTTGGCCCTTGACGAAATCCAGAATACTCAGTGTAATGTAAATATCAGAATTTTGAATTGTCCATATTTGCAGTTTATCTACTATAAATGGGTAGGCCAAACTTTACATATGCTTTTTATGATGACTACAACAAGAAGTCAGAACTATGTGGTTCTGGTTACTTTATTTATAGGACAATATAAGTAAAAGTATAGGACAAAATGCTGTTTGCTGTGACATGCCCCTTTAGCCCAAAGCTTTAAATGTTGAGTGCTTCACAGTATCCCAAACTCACCAGCCTAGAGCTGGCAGCGATGAGACTGCCCTTCTTCAGCAGTTCAGACAGCAGCGGGGAGGGAGGTGGTGTGGCTTTTGGGGCAAGGTGCTTTTTCTGTGGGGAGTCGTCTACCATAGGAGCCAGACCTGACTCTTTAGGCCCTGGACCCGTGACCTCTGTCACAGGCATGAAGATGGTCAGTCCTTGAGTCTAGACAGAAAAATCATGAGTATGACCTCTTATTTGAATCTGCTTTAAGTTTAAATGTAAAAAAAGTAAAGCAGGAATTCACCATTGGACTGGCACCGGATTCATCTATCACTGGCTGCAGTGTTTCTGGTTGCGAGACGTCCATGCTGGGAGAACTAGCCCCGGGTGGAGAACGTACTGTCACGCTGGGAACTCTCTTTGGTGTGTTTTTAGCTGCTTGACGAACTGGAAAGAAAAAAAAATGTATTATTATTTATTTTATTTTTTTTCTGTAAAATAAATGTATTTAATATATTTATGTAAAATAAACAATCCACTGCCAGAAACAAGCCCAAAGTAATAAAAACTGAAATTTCCTCCCAATAAAAAATGTATATATCTTCAATTAGATGCATGGTAAACTAATACTATTTGCAGGTACATCAGCAATATTTTACATTGCTGAATTAATATAATTAGAAAAATTTCTTCCTTTGAGGAGGCATTAACTTTTGAAAGTGCTGAGGGAATATGATTCTCACCCTGATATGCTGCCTCTGTCGCCCTCTTCTTCTGCTCAGCCTCTTCCTCTTCCTGCTTCCTCTTTCTGACAAGCATAAGAACACACACAATCTCATGATGACATACACAACATACGTATGTTTTAAAGTTTGAATTATGTTAGAAGTTTATGAGTCACAAAATGTTTTTTTCTGTGTTTAGATTAAATAACCATGATATAAAAAAAGACCAATTTTTTTTTACATGACATCCAAAACTTTGACAAAGTAGTCATTCATATCAAAATATATATAATAAAAGCATTTCTGAAAACACACACACACACACACGTATATTTACGGTATAAAATGTATTTTTTCTAATATTTTTTGCACTTAACATATAAATGTTGCATAATTTAATAAATCTCAAATGAATATTGTCAAATAGTATGTTATCCTGCCAAAATACATAATATTTAACATATCTTTAATTAAATAAAACTGTTCTATACAATAAAGGGATCCAGCCATAATTCATAGGGTTTAAACTAATGTGAAATAATGTTTGTTAAGTGAAATTAATACAAGGATGGTTGAAAATAGATCACACAGACAAAAATGAAACAAAAGGTAAATAACATAAATGACAGACAAATGCAAAACCGGTAAAGAATTGTCTTACAGCTCTATATCTGTCCACAACTCCTCTAGTTTAGGGTCCAGATGGCCTGCCTGGATGAAATCCACCTCTTTTTTCAGTTTCCTAATAGGACAGAACACATTTATTACATTTGCGTGAAAGATACAGACAGTGAGAGAGAGAAGTAGGTGGAGATGTACCTGTATTTTTCCTGTGTGTCTTTGATCAGCCTCTTGAGCTCCTCGATCCTCTCTGCTGTCAATCTACGCACGATCACATCCTCAATGGTCTCGACCACCTCCCCTTTCTCACCCCGTTTACGTCTAAAAGGAATGCATAAGTCAGACTTACTGTACCAATGAACTTGTGAGATGGATTTAGATTGTCATACTATACAACACACAGTCACTGCTTTGCATGCACAAACATAAAAGCTCATATTCTATGCTGATGATTAGTTTTCATTGTATACACAGAATAGGTCGTGAAATGTAACTCTTTTTGTTTTTGGCTAGAACAATGGGAATACTAAATAAAGACGCTCAGCACAAATGTCTTGAAATGAGAGAGAGATTTACTTACTTTGGGGCCTCTGTGGTTTCCAGCAGCTCAGAATATTGGGAGGCACAATGCTGCAAAGATCATATTGACATGTACATGAATCAATAAGCAAATCACTAATACTAATAAACTCACGGTCACTCATTTAAATTACCTTTTGGGAGAACCAGTCCGGGGGTCGTCCAGGCTCTGAGAAGGGCTTGATGGCTCTGCTTACAGACACCCTGACAAAAAAATTTAACAGTGTGTTATACATATCTAACAGTCATTCTTTATAAATAATCACATATAGTCCACTTAAGAAATTTTGGTGTAGAAACAATTTTCACTCAGAAATTGTGAGTAAACTTCACAATTACAAAGAAACAAGTAATATTAGCGCTGTCAAATGATTAAATGCATCTAAAAATAAATGTTTTTGTTTATATAATAAATGTGTGTGCTGTGTATATTTATTATGTATATATAAATACACACTGACACACATGCATGCACACATTTTGAAAAAAAAGTTCACATATTAAATACTATTACATTATACACATTCATGTAAATATATGTAAACATTTTCAAGTATGTACTGCATGTCTGTGTATTAACATATAAATAAATATCTCACATTTATGTAAGAAAAACTGTTATTTTGGATGCAATTAATCACGATTAATCATTTGCCAGCACTAAATATACTAAAAATTGTGTTTTCTTGTAAAATGTACTCCAGTAATCTTTGTTTTCATACAAAATATCTTAAAATGGAGTTTGGAAAGACATGGAGGTAACTGATTAATGACGAAATTTTAATTTTGGGGTGGAGTAACCCTTTAATATGCCTGTTTCGACAAGCTCTCCATTCATTATTTTAATTCACTGCATTGTGAAAAGCAGTGAAAAAAGCAGTTTGTAAAAGCAGTTTATATTTTGCATGATTTGGATCGAGTTTTAGTTGCATTTGCAGGTTTTGGCCAGCAGGTGTCATCAGAGCGGGGTGTTTCGAGCGCTTCATAAGGTTAATTTGTCCCATCAGCACCACACACCCCTTCCGAGCCAAAATTTCACCCCATGCTTCCAGAAGGGGGATTAGCTCAAATGGTAGAGCGCTCGCTTAGCATGCGAGAGGTAGCGGGATCGATGCCCGCATCCTCCAATTATTATTTTCCTGATCATAACTGCTTCAGTATAACTGCCACAATCCTTTCTAAAAGTAAGAGAAGCCCATGTTAAATCCCCGTATTAATTAAGGGTGATTAACAACGTCTTCATACATTAAGAAACGCTCCAATACAGACACTGCTACGGGGTAGAGCTCTGCATTATTTAACATGCTTCAATCTTAATACAGTTCTATTATCATGGTCGTTAATTATTTATTCTTACCAGTTCTGATCTCCGCTTCTCATCACTGAGGAGGCGAGACACAGTTTCTCCCGAATTGACCAGGGTTCAGTCGGACCCAGAGACATCTTGTGTTCTAGTTAAGGTGTGCAAAATATGAGTTTTATTTGAAGCTGTATTGAATGTAATTCGTTACACAAAAACGTGAGGGGAAATTATAGACAGGTCATAGTGTAACGTTATACCACTTTAAAACAAGATATATTTAACGCAAAATCATTTGTTAAACACAAAATTGTTTATATAACATATACAGAATGTAAACTTTCAAATGTTGTTCAAGAACAGAGAGAAATGTGTGTTGACAATGTAAACATTGATCGTCTTTGTTGTCATGAAGCCAGCTAACGTTAGCGCAGCATATAAATTGCTCGCCCCAGCGTTACTAAGACCATTAGCTGCGCTATGTACCCAGGATAAAATACTTAAGAATCCGCTTCGCAAAGCGATTTAAGACTGTATCGTGAATACGTTAAGCAAATAAAATAACACTTACTTCCCACCCCGGTCGACATTTTCGACATCTGTAACAGGCCGCGCGGCTGGCTCTGCTCACTTCCGCCGGAACTGTTGTAGTGTAACACAACACTTTCAGGTGTCGTACAAATATCTTTGCGACACTTAGCGTAGTGTACTAGGGGGATTAGCTCAAATGGTAGAGCGCTCGCTTAGCATGCGAGAGGTAGCGGGATCGATGCCCGCATCCTCCACTTTTTACACTAACAACACGGAAAAAACACACAGAAGAAACTGTGGATCATTCAGATTTTACTAAATACCCAGGTAGTTGAACATTATTATGTGCGCCATTGGCATATATTTTGCTATTTTGTGCTCGTTTTTATGGCAGATGTATAAAGAAAGTATGCATTTTCTTGTCTTTAGACCAGAAAAAAAAACTTTTTAAACAGGCAAGAGAAAACAACTTTACAGTCATGCCAATTTAGCTGCCCTTTTTTCCCAGAAATGTTTTAAATGAATACATATGCACACACGTGTATGCATAACGTGAGATGGTGGCGGAGAAATATAATAAACATTTTTATTTTCTGAAACACAATAGTGCCCAAAGTGTCCGAAGTAAAGAAACATCACAGGCTCAGTGGCTTTATTTTAAGCATAATTAAATGTCCTTCTCTGCTTTTCCACAACGTCACTGACCATTAGATCAAAATATGTATTTACTTATTTGACGTGGGTGCAATGAGCCAAAAACCATAAAATGCGTATGACTCAGATCGCTGTATACAGAGCTCAAATGAATCATGTTGTTTCCTTTTCAGCCACCAGGAGACAACATCGCACTGCAATATAAAGGATTTGAAGTCATCTATCATTCACACTTAAGAGCGCCTTGAAGATGCCTGCTTCAAAATCCCTATTTATGAGAGACTCATACTCATTTTATGGTTAACCTGTGTTATTGAATCACATAATACTTATATAACGATATTTAAATATAATGAAAAACATCACACCTGTTAGTTCAGAGACCTATATTTAGAAGAACAAAAGTGAAATCATTATAGCATTATGTTGTGGCTAGCAGAGCAATTACTCTTAAATGATAAGAACATGACTTGACAGCGAACTCTGCATCAAAAAAACCCTATCTTTCTGAAATGATCAAGCCACTCAGGATCTACCAATAATTTAAGCAGGCATACATAAAAAATGTGCTTATTTGTCAGGATGAGTTACTGTTATAGTTACAATACAATACAAAAGGATGTAGTGTAGTAAATGTGCCTATGTCATTAAGAAATTACCCACTGTATAACACACTAGGCCTAAACTGGCAGGCAGAGCAATAGTTGCAGTGACAGCTAGTTATATTTAACAAATGAGAACCCTTTTTAAAAAATTTTATTAATTAATTAAATTATTTTGCTAACTGACGATTTTTAGAAAAACATGGCATGAAGGCACCACAAACCTAGCTGTCAGTGAGCTGTAAACAGATATGAAAACAAAAGATCTGTACTAATCAGATTGTAGACTGTTTAAGCAAAAATGTAAATTTGCTGAAAATATACTCACCCTCAAGCAATCCAAGATGCAGTAGATTAGTTTGCTTCTTCGTTGGAGCAGATTTGATTGAGTTTAGCATTACATGACTTGTTCACTGGTGGATCCTCTGCCATGAATGTGTTTCCGTCGGAATGAGAGTCCAATTAGCTGATAAAACCATGAAACAGTGCTTGATGTGTGAATATTTCTTTCCGGATTCAGACAAGATAACTTTTTTTTCAGCAATATTTTGAATAGAGGACTCATGTTTCAGTTGGAAGCAACAAATTAAAGTTAAAAACGTTGGACTAATAGATTTGTTTATTATAAACAAGCAGCTTTTTGCTGCACAAAATGTTAATTAATGGACTGGAGTCACGTGGGTTACTTGTAAATTGTTTAGTGTTTATCAGCTGTTTAAACACTATTTCTGATAGCCCCCTTTTTCCTGCAGAGGATCCATATATACTGCGAATGTATGGTTATGTAATTCTACATTTATCCAATTCTGTGTCAATAAAGAAGCAAACTCATCTTAGATTGCCTGAGGGTGAGTGAATTTTCCACACATTTTTATTTTGGGGTAAATCATCTCTTTAACGTGAATTATCCTCCAATTCTCCAACATGTAAATTGCCACGAGTGTTAATATCCTTCTAGGTTCTCTTTTTCAGGACATCTGCCAAATATGCCAATCAGACACAGTAATTGTCCAAAACAATACTGATGTTCAGATCAGGCCAAATTATGACTAATTATAAATATATAATCCCTGAATTGCTGCATTTTCAGTTTGCGCTACTGAGCTGTAAGTTTATTCGTCAGCAGTATCAGACGAACAGATCCATGTTGAATTTCCGAGCACTCCACCAGAGAACCTGCTCTGCCTGTGTTCTACAGCAAATATTAATGAACGCATCGGCATAATACGATGTCCTCGGGCGTCTCCACGGTTATAACACTATTCACTTGAATCAATATCTCTGTTGCATTTAATTGATGGGCTCATCTTATTCAGCGAAGGGCTGAGAAACGCCCGGGGCAAAAGAAGAATGTGAGGTGAATGTGTGAGGATAAGTGGCTGGGTTTTGTTGAAGAGAACCTCACTGATGTATATGCTGTAATCACACTGATGTGTCGGTCAGATGGGACTGCACAGCGGTCCGGGGCGCCCAGCCTTGTAGTGTGGGTTGAGTTCGATGCGTTCACTTCTCTTACCCGTAGGGGGTTTGAGGAGCAGCTACACAACAACAGCTGTTACAAGCGAGAGAGAGAGAGAGGGAGGTCATATTGAAACCAAAAGAGGGGAGTGACAGATAAAGAAATGGGATGTCGGAGACCAACAGCTCAGAGGCGTAAACACAAGACCTGTTTTCAGTAGCTAATGAAACTACGGCTGAATATTGACCCATTTTCCCCGTTCGGTGCAGCAAAACAATTGAATTGGACTTGAGAACTCTCTCACTCACTAAGGTGACTGGATTTCTGAAATGAAAACCAGGGACATTGGTAGTTCAGCGATCAATTTACATTTCCAATGAGATAAATCATGAATTAAATAAGTCGGAGGGGAACAGTTTTTGTTCCAGGATACAGAACGTAAAGTTTTTTCACCTGAAAATGTGTGAACAGTGGAAATTGAAATTACTGTATGCTGCGGTGATAAAGGCCTAACATTTTGCATGTAATATCTGGCTCATTACATATAATTTCACGTTTCAAGCTGTAGACACATGAGGCAGATGGGGGATGTTTAGATGGGGACCATAAAAATGAGGACTGACCCTAGAAAACTGGAACGCCTGGTCACTGAGGAAAGAGAGTGGTTAGTTAGACATGAGCTGAAATGATTTTGTGTGGTCCTGCTGTGTTATTAATACAAGCCATTAATGCATCATGCATCTCTCTTTCTCTGTTCATCTCCGCTGTTTTTTCTGCCCACCGAGTCCATTAAGCATAGAAAGCTGAAACGGTGTACAGGCTGATGATAGTTTCTCTCACAGCCTCTGGCCCTCTCCACTCCATCAACCTCTTTCTCTTTTTATCTGTCCCCCCTCTCTCTTTCTCAATCTCTACATTTTCTGTCTTTGCTTTCATAAACTCGACCCCTTTTTGTGTTAGCTGAGGTTAGAAACCTCACTGAAGTGTGTGTGTGTGTGTGTGTTCTTCATGTGTCCTCTGGGCCAAATTGTGTTGGTATTCCTGGATGAAATCAGGGCATGCATCATGATGGCCTCAATTGGCTCATTAGGGCAGAAACCACCTGAGCCCCAGAATTACACTCACAAACAGAGTTAACTACAGAGTTAAAGCAAGATATCTTCATTAGTGGCACTTACTAAGGCACACATAGCTATAACCTTTATTGTACATGCTTAGAGTTAGTAACGCTGCACTTTGTGCTACAGACATGAATATAATGTTGAGCAGATTCAACAGTTGGGTTCTGGAAGAAAAAATGCCATTTATTTCTATATGGTTACCGATTTAAATGAAAACTTGTACTGTAAACATTTAAAGTGATAGTACACCTAAAACATTTAAATGATGTTGTCATTTATTTAATCATATGTTGGTCCAAACCTGTATGACCAACCTGTATGATTAATCTTGGTAATCAAATGGCACACTGACTTCCATAACATGGACAGAAAACACTGATTTTAATGTCACTCATGAAATTCTAGTTCTTTCCCTCAGTTTGTGATTTGATTCACCTCAAAACTGGATGGTTTGGTTTACAGAACCAGGAAATGAGGCTGCTGAAAAAGCAGACTCTCCTTTTTGCACTCTATTTCTTTTGTAAGTGATTGAACTTAGGATTTTTAACCCTAATGCTATATGTGTGATAGTGATGCTCGCCTTTGCTTGCACCAGAAAAATACCATGGTAGTATATAGTGCACAGTAAAGCAGTGCACTAAGCATTGTGGATGGGATTCCAGGTGGCATGTCTCTGTCCTCACCTTCCCCTCCCGCCTTTTCTCAGGGGGATTCTATGATGTCATGTCTCTGTGTCACCCCCCTCTGCCCCGCCTTTCTCCCTCGGGACATTAGCCAATTTGCCAAAGTGCCTGGGCACCCCACCCCCAACACCCTCTCGCTCACACTCGACCTTTGACCTCACCATTATCAGTGTGGTGTGACACCACAGCATGACACTTCGCTGAGGCAATGGGCCTGCACGTGCTTGTAACAGCTACAAATCACCAACGCAGCCATTTGTGTGTGTGTGTGTGTGTGTGTGTGTGAATGAACAAAGAGGGGGAGTAGTGTGGGTTTGGATGTGTTGGCTTGTTCGAATGTGTGTAAAAATCTGATATATGGAACATGGGCGCACTAGCAGTGTGTGAGAGTCTGACTAATGTTAGCACATATGTGTGTGGGGTGTAAAATAGATTTAACCTCAGTCAGCAGGGACTGCGCCATCTGAGAATTGTTCTCTGATGATAAGCTGTTTTGCGCGGCTGGTTTTACACACGTGCGCCTGCACAAACACTCACAGAAACTGTCCATACTAACTCCCTGTACAGATGGACCTGACGGAGTGACACACACACACACACACACACACACTTCTTAGAGTGACGCCATCCTCAGCCTTCAGCTGGTGATAAATCATACTACTCTTCCACACTCCATCACGCAAGAGAGAGAGAGAGAGAGAGAGTAGAGAGAGAAAAAAGGAGAGATGTCACTGGGCAGTCCATCACCTTTTTGTAAAAGAGACCAAAGGTAGAAAGATGGTGAGGGGGAAACTGAAAGTGTAGATACGTTCCATCAGCTCTTTCCAAGGACAGGTGTGCAATCTTGTGAATGTCATAATTGAAAGCTGTTTTTTTTCTTTAAGCTGAGCCAGATCGAATTCTTTTCCACAGCCGAGTGTTTCCTGAAAATACCCAAGTTGCACTGCTCTGCAGGAGCACTGTATTATTTGAAAAATTCCCCAAGATAAATATAGGGTTATGTATGGTGTAAGTGGATAGGCAAAGTGCTCGAGAAAACGGATTGTAAAGAAACACATCAAAACAAAAGCAAACCACCATGGAGGCTTTTCAGTCAGTGGGGTTGTATTTGGGTGTTTTATACCTATAGACAAGCCCAGGCAGAATCTGTGGATTTCAAAAAAAAAAAAACTTTCTCTGATGATTTTAAAAGAAAATTGCAGAATGGATTTGAACATGGAAATTAATGTTATGTCACAGTTTATTCGTTCACATGTCGTTCCAAACATGAAGGATTTCCTTGATGGAAAACCAAAAATATTTTTTAGGAAGAAGGTTCATCCTAATTGGGTGATGTTAAGCTCAAAAAATAGCTAAATTAAATATCTTAAGAGTACCGTATGACCCCTTTAAACAGGAATGTTCAATCTGCACCAGACTTTTGATGTCTGATAAAAGTGTTGGCCAATATTCAGTTATAGTCAGAGCGCCACCAGCTGGCAGCAGGAAGTTGTTTCTTATTGCAGTTTTCAAAAGTCACCCATTTCTGAGGCTGTGTTGATCATCCTTCATGACGTTTAGACCCTTTAGACCACAACTGGTACTTGAATGCGTTTACAGTGACATATCTGCACCATCAGAAATCCCAATCGTTCTTCTCTGGCTCATTCTAAGTACAACTTTGTGTTGGTGAGGAACATTCAGTGTTCGATTGGGACATCACGGCGTTGTGAATGAGTTTTGAGAAGAGCAAGATAAGTGTTTTAGTATGTGATGAGGTTAAAAGTACAGAAATTTGTAAATTGTTCATTTAACTTTAATTGCCTTGATTTATCTAATAGAAAACATTAGTAACATTAAATAAAAGTAATATAAACTTTCTACATCAAAATCCCCAAAACATCACAACCTTCAACTGTTTAAAGGATTGTTTGTCACAACAATGTCTTTAACCCCCACAGGACAGGAAATCACAATATGAATGACAGTAATGTTGGAATAACTTCTCCTAGACAGCAATCAGTCTCATCAAGATCTCTGCAGACAACAATGAGTGTTCAGAGAATCTCCATAGGGTTCAGTTCAACTATTGAAACGTGCCATCGGGAAAAAAAGGAGAATTTTTCACTTCATGCGCTCTATTTATATGAGTTCACAGTTCAGTTATGATGTCACAAACAAAAGAATGTGGAATGGATGACACTTACCAGTCAGAGAGACACAATCATATTAGACTGATATAAAAAGACTTTTGCTAATGTCCACAAAATACATCACCTAAGCCTTTTTGTCTTTAAGTGTCGTAATCAATTTCACATGTACGAAACTCGGAAGACACATGTAACACAGCAAAACCTACAAAAAGCCTATCGGTCTGAAATTACAAACCCAACAGGAAGTCTAATATTTAGAATTTTATTGGCAAGTTTTGTGCCGATGTTGCCTTTTTATGCGATTTATGCTATATTTGGTCGGTGTAATCTAAAGCTCTTTGTGACGATACATTTCAAAGATCCTGCATTTTCATTGAAGAGCTTGTCAATGATGGCCTGAAAATGTTTATGTTTCAAGTAGAGATGCACCGATTGCAAATTTCACTATATCACTATAGTGAGTAAATTTACATTTTGTCCTCATTTGTCACATTACTCATCATTACATATTTCTCCAAACCTGTATGAATTTGTTTGTAGCTACTGGCTTCTATTGAATGGGTTACCATAATAGTATTGGTTACCGGCATTCTGCAAAATATCTTCTGTGTGTGTTCGACTTGAAAACCCATGACAATGAGTAAATTGATGGCAGAACTGTCATTTTGTGGTTGAACGATCCTTTTAAGTTTTTTTTCCTCTTTTAAATACATTTTTTAATGTCATTTACTCCTGTGATGTCAAAGCTGATTTTCAGTGTCACGATCCTTTAGAAATCATTTTAACATGCTGATTTGCTGCTCAAGAAACATTTCGTACTATGATCAATCTTGATCAATCAATATTTTGTGGAAACTAAAATTTTTTTCAGGATTATTTGATTAATAGAAAGTTCCAAAGACCAACATTTATTTAATCTTTCGTTACATCATAAAGGTCATTGCTGTCACATTTTATCACTTGAATGCATCCTTGTTAAATAAAAGCATTCATTAAAAAAAAAAATCTTTCTGTCTCCTAATTTTGACAGATTGTGTATGCTCAAATATGGTGCATTTGATATATCCATGATGCCAAACATCATAACTTTCATCATTGATCACATAACCCAGTAAAGGTGAATATTTCCAGTGAATAAACAAGGCAGAGAGATCTGCGTTCCTATTGGCATCTGAAAGCATTATCAAATTAGCCCAAATATTTAATAAACAAAGCCTCAAGGGGAACTCTGGGAATAGCGAGCGTTCCAATTCAGATTTGTTATCTGCAGCGATTTCTCTGGAGACAGATTCCATGAGGGCCAGTCCGTTGCATAAAACGAGGCATTGAGATCTGACCTCAGAATGCCTCAGAATGAGTGGCAGTACCTTTGACCCCGTGCCCTCTTTCACATTGATCTCTTTGCTGATTGGAGCGAGAATTTGTGGGGGGTGGTTTTTTTTTTTGTGGCTAAGTGGCAGAAATGAATAGGGTTTTGTTCTGAAATAAAAGAGAGGAAGCTTTTGGCCTGACTGAGCCGTTGTTAAAGCGCTCCGGTTGTTTTGTTTTCCCTCATAATTCCATAATGACATCATAATGCTCATAACAATGTCATAATGATAAAAACCGCCCACTTTCGAATGCATGTAGAATGCTGCTATTCATCCCATGTGTCAATCATTTTTCCTCGTTCCTGTTGCCATGCCTCTCTGTTCTTTTTTTCCGCATCTGTCTTTCTCAGTCCTTCTCTGTACTGAGTCAGGTATAAGGGACAGAGGAGAGGGATGAGTGTATGTGTGTTTGTGTGTGCGCTGACAGTTGATTGGATTAGAGAGGGATGCGTTTGTAATCGGGGGGTATTATCTCTGTTCGTCTTGTGCATTAGGAAGCATTAGCTCTCTTGGGATGGGGTGGAAGGGGGGAGGTACTGCTGCGGGGGTACTGTACACGCTACCTGCCCTCCTGCTATCTATCTCCCTCCATCCGCCCCCAGGGAACCTGCAGATAGCACCCATTACTGTCAGCCTCGCCTGCCTCTAATTGGTCCAGATAGGAGCCCGTCGCCGCTGAGGGAGGGGTTTTAGATTCGATTAAGAGTTTTGATATGCCGTTTCTAAATTTTTAATGACCAGTAACTGAAAAACAATGCGGCACATTAAATGCAGCCAGCAACTCAAGATGACCGAGCTGAAACAAAAACCTAGAGACATACGAGGCTGGGGCAACTGGATGTACTGGATGTTTATGGCTCCCTGGTGCAAATCACGAGTGTTTTAAGAGAAATTTTATGATTACGATAGGAGTTTGCCAAACTCATAAACTCTTTACTGAAACAAGTGAGCTGCCTTGCTGTCTGCTGCGTATATAGACAGCTTCCTAACTGAAATTGACTTGTAATAAGTAACTTGATTTCTTTTGCAACTCTGCAGGCCCAAAAAGCTTTGTTACACAAGAGACTTGACAGCTGATTCAGGGACAGTTTGGTGGTAGAATGTGTATATGATTACTATGTTAAAAATACATGTAACTCACAAATATTGAGAAATATTCAGTAATTAAAGCATTTTTATATTTAATTGTTTATGTTTATCTATAGTACCCTTCAAGTAGTAAGCATATTTGATTTTGTGTGTGTGTGTGTGTATATATATACAGTATATATATATAGCAAAGCCTGAAACTCAGAGCAATACAAATAATCAAGAACAAAGAGATATATTTTTAAATGTCATGCTTTTTTAAATAAATTATATATATATATATATATATATATATATATATATATATATTAG
>JAUMHG010000056.1:6855525-6869196 GCA_032359395.1 Enteromius anoplus
AATACCAGCGAGTCCGAGACAAGTCCGAGACCATAAAAAAACGGTCTTGAGACCGGACTCGAGTACTACAGCCCTATCATTGGGTCAAGGTTGGCTAATGTTAACAGTTAGCTTCTACAGGCTAATTCTTATTTAACTGAACGAGTATTAGGTATTATTATTACCATGTATTATTTTGGAATGCGTTTGTCATTCAAACACATTAAACACATGGCACAAATTCATGGGCATTGGACTCGCCAAATGTTCTCGTTGGACTCGGCCGAGTCCAGCAAATTTTTTTTTTTTTCCTTTAAAACAAAACCACACTCGTATGTCGCACCTAAAAATGCGTGGAAAACGCTGAGCACTACACTTTCTATATCTTTGCAACACAACTAGTACTGTACTAGCCTGTGCGCTATGCTTGCGCTCCCGTGGCGTCTGCCGTTGCTAAGCAACCATGACCCACGCTCTCCATAAAGACACGGACGTTTCAGTAAATGGATTTCCAGCAATATCCCTTGCAGTAGCTCTACTACTAAATTTATTAGAAAAAAAATGACTATCCTTGTACAGTTTGATAAGCTGTTTCTCCTTCTCGGCTGAGCTTTCAGTGTTGTTACGGAAAAGGATGAAGATGATGGTTCTTGTCATATGACCCCCGGTACTCTGGCTGTTCTGAAAAGTTGGGTGTTTCTAATAGAATTTTCTACCTGCGTTTTATTAACATCTACATTAATAAAATTGTTGTACAGTCCGACGCATGCCCAGTAGTGCCAAGACATATCCATTCCAATTTTTTTTTTTTTTCTATGCATTCAATTAAATTCAAATACAACAAACACAAAACTATTTCAAATTTCAAAAGCTAGGGGGAGATATAAACAATTTCATAGGAAAACATTGGAGAATGCACAAGTTGTACAACACAAGCTTGTACAGCTTTTTGTAACTTTGGGGGCAATATGTACTCAATAAAAATTTTAAATGTTATAAAACATGGATTTTTCCCGAGAATTTACATTTATGGATCTGAAATTTGAACATTAAAATAAAAAAGGGCTCAAGGATCTAGAAACCCCATGCTTTTTGATCATTACAAATAATAAAATGATTTATTTTAGAACAGGAAATATGCTGTCTCTCGCATCTCAAACCTTTTTGGACTCAGTCTTGACTCGGACTCGACTAGTCGGGTCTTGGACTTGTCTTGGACTCGACAAAGCTGGACTTGACTACAGCTCTGATGCAGGTCTGGTTGGGATGGTCACTGGCTATCACTGTCTTTGCAAATACTAGCTAATGCTAATAACTAGTTTTCACTGATAGCTGTTTCAAAAATTGTGGCTCAAGCTGTGCAAAGTATATGGTCACTTTCAGATACAGCATAAAACCAAGGCAACGGCAAGATTGAGGAAAATTAAAGATCTGATTCAGTGACGCTGCCTACTAAGTCTCATTGAGTCATTTGGCGGCCGGCCATAATGAAAGAAAAATAAAGCTGACACCCTCATTCCAAAGCACAATATAATCTGACTAAAGGGAAGAGCAAATCGATATAGATTTAATTCCTAACCATGATTGTGTTCTTGAGGGCCTGTGGGTTGTGTGATTATTTCTGATTGAATTGAAGGTGGCAGTTCAAGCAGTTTGATTCCGACCCCACACTGATCCCTTAAGGTGCATGTGGCATTTGTTTACCATCTTTGTGTATATAGATGAAAACCAAGTGAACAAATCCGTGAAATTAGCATTTTAAAGTAAAAATTTTAACAAGGTCATGTGCGTAGAGGTCAGAGGTCGGACCTTTCATTCAAAGCATCATGACCTATTGATTAGGTCTAAGAATTGGGTCTCTTTTACAAGATGCTAAAGAGACAGAAAAACAAAAGCTCACATTCATTACTCTTGTTCCAAAAATAATGTGCCACAGTTGAATCAATAGAGTAAATTAACAGGTAATGATAAGAAGCATCGCAAGATATACAGAAGAAACCAAATGAAATGCAGAAGGTGGGTTTCCTGAACAAGCGTTTTTGTGCTTACTGTAGCGGCTGCAGGGCGACGGCGTGTGACTGTGTGTTTCAGCAGTGACACGATCAGCCGCGCATAAACGTCTCAGTTCGCTTCTTGGATCCATCAGTATGCTCAAAGCGCAAGGACTGCGGGTTTGTCGGGCCCAGCGTTTTTGCAAATCCCATGTACCAAAGGCCAGAATTCAACACAAAGCTATGACAAGAATAAGAATCAGGTTCATCCTGATTATACAGAACTCGATTACATGTGGGTGGAGCTTTATAAACGGTCCTTCTGTGTAAATTGTTGAGTCAGCTGGAGGAGTTTGATTGTGTGGTGGTTGTTAAAATGTGTGCACTACTTACTGCACTGGGTTCAGGGAGGGTATTGATGTTCAGCTCATCTCGCTGGACCTGAGGGGAGGGGCGAGGAGGAGGAAGGGGCGTGCCTTCTACTGGACGAGGGGTGGAGCTTCCCATGTTATCAATGGCATTACCTGTTAGGTAAAGAGACCTGGTGAGTTTTAGGCTTTACTTACGTTCTATTTGCAAAATAAGAAAAGTATAAAACATTTTAAAACCACTTTTAAATCTCAAAAAATGTTTCTCATTGGTTCCCACTTTTTTGGGAACAGAAATGCTCTAAAACGGCAGCTTGGCCAGACTAACTTTTCTCGCGAAATGAATGTAGCATCACAGGAAGTATGGGTGGGCCCAGGCTAGCGAAATGCTTCAGTTCATATTGAAATTTTGACTGCAGAGAAACAGATTGCATAATTTAAGAACATTGTTGACATCTACTCTGATATTTTAAAGCGGACACACACTGTTGTTTAAAGGTTTGGGGCCAGTAACATTTTTAAGAAGCCTTTTATGCTCAAAAACAAAGTAAAAACAGTAATACTGTGAATTTTATATTTGACTATATTTTAAAATAAAGCAATAAGCAAAAACCAAATATAGTGTAATGGTATTAATAAAAACATTATTCTTCCACCAAACAATGTAGTCCCTCAGAAATGGGGGTGGTTCCAACCATACGTAGGTATATGTAGATGCCTAATTAGCTACAGTTTCTCTGGGCCACAATATGTGAGGCGTCTGTCATATTGTAGCGGACTTGACTTGACTTCATTCACCATAGTAATCACTGAATATTCTAAATATGCCACAATCCTGAACAGAACAGCTTAATGGCTATGTGCAAACTTACAGTATGGTGAATAAAGTCTCTTTATTTAAGACACGTCATGCCACTTGGCGGCCATCTTTGAAATGCCTCTCAGGCATTTAAGTACAGCTCCTATCTCTTTGAATGAGGAAACATCAAATTCTCCCAAACTGTTCACTAAGCTTATGATTACATTTCAGATTTCAAATCACCAATGAAATCTGACAACACATTTTTAAATAATTGTTGTTGTTTTTTTTGCTCAAATACAGTAGAGTTATAAAAAGCTTATTTCTCAGGCGACATAAGCCAGTGCACATGCAGAGTCCCAGGCGCATTTCTCAGAACAATGACCGTTTCTATAGCAACTGGAACTTCGAACGGCATATGCGGTGACACGCTGACTTTACAGATCAGCGATTGGTTGTTTTATTCAGCAGACGGGGCTTCCTGCATTTGATAGGCCATGTTAAGCATTGCATTTTCCCCGTTCAAAACTATACAAGTAACATGTCTTGGGTATTCCATAGTCTATGATAACATCAAGTTCACCGCTTCAAGGTGGTGGCTGCATCTACATGCCTGGAGCCATAGACATGTACCATTGGACCACCCCAGACACGAAGATGCGGCTGCCATGTTGGAACGGTGAACCTGATGTCATTTACCACATAGACATGTATAGACGCCCCATTGGACCACTCCAGACACGTAGATGCCGCCACAACATGGCGGATTGCTTACGTATAGCATCCCATTAAAACAGTCACTAATGAGGCATCTAAGTATATCTATGCCTGGAGCAGTCCAGTGGGGTGTCGATGTCCATGGTTCCAACCAAAGCCCTGATAATCAGAGTTGCGACACTCCCATAGGCTTCCATAGGAACTCAGGAATGCGGAAGTAAAGCGTGTCATGGAGCGGCCAATAGTTCCAAACAACCAATAGCTCCAGCATTGAAGTCCATTAATTTCAGTGCTTGTCAAGCACACTCGCCAGAAAGTTGAGGAAATTAAGGCAATTCTTCACATATTTTCATTTTTTTCACACATTAGTTTACCTCTCTGAAATCTGTCCAGTAGTTCTATTTTATGAAAACACGCTATAGTTAATGTTTATTTTTAGATAACAGGCAGTTATGCTATATTTGGTGTGAGAAACGCCTCAATAGCGATCATAACCTGATGCTAGTTATCATATTTTTACGTTTTTATTCTTTCTGCAATCATTCTTTCCTTGTAGGAAGTTGAATGAGTTTTAGTAAAGACTGCCTATAAAAGAAAGAGTTTTACTGAATGCAGTTTGTGTCATTGTGGGTTTTTTTTTTTAAACGTTGTTTTATTTTTTAATTTAATTTAAATTCCATATTTCCTTACATTTTTTAACATTTACTTAAACACAAATGTCATGAAATAATGGGGGGATGTGTTTATAATACACTTTTTAAATTCAACATTTAAAAAAAAAGCAAAACTTAAAACATTGAGTGTTTGGTAATTTCTTAAAGTAAAACATAAATAAATAAATAAGCCATTACGACTAATATTATGTAGATTATATTTATTTAACAGCCATAGCAGGCATGTAGTGGTTAAACCATGGCATTACATAGGAATATTATTGTTCTGGCCACCAAAGGCCTTTAATTTGCCTCTTTGCGCTGGAATTTAAAAACATTTGCTCTATTTTAACCCCAAATATTATGCTAATTGTAATATAAATAATAAGCATATTAGAAAATATATTAATACTGTCTCTTCATCACTCCCCAGAATAAAATACAACTGTAAAAAGTAGTCGGCATAGTTGTCAGTACACAATCAATGCACACAATGTGTTAATAATCACTAGAAATTGCTGCAAATATATTGAAACTGCTGTGTATCCTGGTTAAACCCATTCAAACATATTGACAGCGCGGAGTTGTTTTTAACTCCATGAGCCACGTGACCGTGCGGTGGGGAGATCAAAGGGCTGCGCAACTCTGATTCTCAACGGCTCTGGTTCCAACAAAGTGGTTGCTGGGCAACACAAAAATGTAAACAAAGGTGTATGCTTGTAGAGTAATTTACAACAGCTTCAAACTTAGCTCAACCAATTAGAATCAAAGACCTGAACGATCTGTTTTATAATGCAATTTATTCCTTTGATGCAAAGCTGAATATTCATTACTCTAGTTTTCAGTGTCACATGACTATTTTAATATGCCGATTTACTGCTCAAGAAACATGTCTTATTACTATCAATGTTAAAAACAGTTGCCGCTTGATATTTTTGTGAAAGCTGTTCAAAATATTTGACATTATAAATGTCTTTACTGTCACTTTTGGTCACTTTAATGCATACTTGCTTGAAATTAACCCTGAATAAAGCACCTCCTACAAGTTAAACCTTTTAAAGGGGTCTGTACAAAACAGCATATCTGTCAGAACAGCTCCATATTTACACTCCACTTGGCAAACATTAAGATGATGTTTAAATGATATTCTGGGATACTCACGCAGGCAGGTGTTGCTGTTGAACATGTGCAGGATACGCAGACAGTCCTGCCACTGATTCCCGCTGCCTTCGCAATTACACCACTGCGACACCTCTGTACTGCTGTTACTCACGTAGTTTGGTGTCATGATGGTACCTGCAGAGGAAGGGAGAAGAAAAGAGGGGCTGAGAGACAGCCAGAGGAAAAGATCCCATGCCAATTAGCCCGAAGCCCATCTGGGAGAATCTCCAAGCAGTGTAGTCTATCCACCCCCCTCCGCTTTAATTATGTTGCCTCAGGTTGTCCTGCTAATTCAATATAAGTGGCACACTGGTTTAAAGTAAACCCACGACATGAAGTTGAACCCAAACTGCTCTGACCAGTCATTCCCGACATCGCTTCCCATTTCGATGAACTCGCTCCAGCGGGATGCAGAAGTGCTCATCATTAAAAATGTAATATTATTTAAGTACAGACTGTGCAGTGACGTATCGATTTGCGCGTTTGCTACTCTTCATTAAGCTTGTGTCTTAGTTTTCAAGGTCGTCTGAGGTGGTTTCTCACCGATGAGCCCAGCGTAGGCCTTGAGGCACACGGCTCCACTTTCCCGGAGACAGCCGGAGGGAGAGAGAGAAGACGGCTGACAGTTCTGCTGGAAATCGGCCAGTCTTGACCTGACAGACCAGACAAATTTGAATACGGACACAGGATGATTAGAACATAAATGTATGTCAGATTCTGACAGAGGAAATCTATGCACAGAATGCATGATCAGTTGCTCAAATCTGATTTTAGACTGATTTATACCATGTGCTTTTGTTCTGTGGAGTGCATATACTGTTTTCGTCAGGGGCTTTAGAACGGTTTGAAAAGTAAGGAGGGACCTGTTATAAACTGTTGTTCATGAATATTGATTAGGTGATGTAATATTTACCTTACAGTGGTAACTGATTTACTCTGTGATGACCTCATTAGGTTGATTGTTTAACAGTTGCATGCATGCAATGTCATTAAACTGATGATACAACTATGGTTTCTGCTCTGCTAGTTTTCAAACAGTTAAATACATTTAAAATTGGGTTGGGTGTCTACAATGTCCCCAGAATACATTATCTGTTGGTGCTGCTGTGGTATAGTGTTACTTTAGAACATTTTTATTTCTATTTTTATTTCTATGATATATGTATTTATTTATTTTTTGAATTAGTTTCATTATATATTTTCTTGTTTTGCTTTTTATATTTTTTATAATATTCAGTGTCCAGTTTGATTTTATTTTAGGATTTTATGTGCTTTAATCTTTTTTTTTTTTTTTTTTCATTTCTATTTTTATCTTACTGTTGTCTAACAATTAATCACATTTAATAATTTGACAGCACTAATTTTAATATTCCTATTTTAACTAATATTTTAACATGGAATTTCTATTTCAATTTTATTTCAGTTTGAGTTTTTAGTCATTTTAGTACATAATTAGTTTTCTAAACCGTTTCGTCTCATATTTAGATTTTATTTTAGTTATATGTGAACAATTTGTCATAATTTAATAACTAAAAAATAGTGATTTTCTTTGGTAATTACAAGTGATTTAGCAGTTTAGTAAATACTATTTTATTATGCTATTTTTACAAGTAATTTTGTAATACATTTTTTTAAGCACTTTTGAGAAAATGCCTTTTTCTGACAAAATGTGTCCAAGCTGAAGTATAGTCTGCTCCCTCCAAACATTTCTCATTTTTATCGTTGTTTTAATACAAGATGCGTCTAATCGTATAATATGCGACCTGTTGTCCTTTCTTCCATCCAACTCAGCATGTTCTGTGCTATTAATGATGCTTAGATAAGCATTACTGCCAGAGACATCTGTTTCCAGAGGAAGATAAAAGAGAAGTCGTGTATTTCAAGAAGAAAGGTGGAAATGATCATGCTGAGCTGTTATCAAAGCTGAGGTTAGGTTTGAATGAAGGGAAGAACATCTGATGAGAGCGTAATTTGTCACAATCAGTTACACAAATTGGTTCTTTCAAACAGTTCATTTCAAAGAACCAATTTAAAATACTGATTCAGCAGACCTTTACATCATGTTTTTTACATAACGGGTGTTTGTTCAGTTTGTTGCAGCAATGAGCTACAAACTTAAATATTATTTTATTTTTAAAAATATCAAATTCGAAAGCATAACTGATTCACAAACCAGACATTTTTACTATGTCCAGCCGCTAACTGACATGTATCTCACCTGCACAGGTTGTCTTTGAGGCAGTAACTCTCCAGATTGAGGCAGTTGGGCTGTCCGTCTCTCTCCTCGTAGGAACAGGAGGGCACGATGGTTTTTCTCCTTCTCTCCCCACACAGAGTATCCGAACAAGGACAAAATAAGACACCAAAGCTGTACTCCTCTGGAACACGCTCCAGGAACCTCCGCAGGGCCCGGTGACATTTATGCCGGTTACAGTGGGTCGTGCCAGGTATGATCTTAGTGCAAGCTAATGCGTACTCCGAGCGCAGGGAACCACATTTCTCATACAACCCACAGTCCTGAGCTGCTTTCAGACACTGGTTCTGATCCGTCAGAGGAAGGGAGGACACTGAGAAAGAGGAAAAGACTTTTTCACTTGAGTGTCCAAATTCTTTATTTTTTGGCCTGTAAAAAGCAGTGTGTTACGCCGTTTATATATATATATATTTTTTATTTTTTTTTTTATGGAAGTTGTAAGTTACATATAGATTACTGGAGCAATTGTTTCCAGAAAATACTGTTTTATTCTTTATACTTCAACATTTTGCAATTAAAAGGCATAGTTCACGCAAAAAAGAAAACTTGCTGGAAACTCACCTTCAGACCATCCAAGAAATTTAGCATTACACTTGATCATTAGTGAATGGGTGCTGTCAGAATGAGGGTTCAGACAGCTGAAAAAAAACACCAGAAGTAACCCCAACCACTCCAGTCCAACATTTTACGTATTTTGAAGTGAAAAGCAGCTGTAAGAAACTAAGACATCATAAGGTGTTTTAACTTTAAACTTTCACTTCTGAGTTTCGGCGGACCGATTATACTGGAGCACCAACTAGCGTTTTAAAGCAGGGCTCTCAAGTCTCACGCATTCACCGTGAGATACGCGCATTTCAGCCAGTTCACATGCTCTCACGAACCACCTTGTATTTCTCACGCTGAAAAGTAAGAGATAATTATAACTTGTATATACAAATAATAGACGAGGCGCAAGCATAAGATGTGCCAGCTTGCCAGCTCGTCCGTTACTAGGCAACATGGGCGCGCGCATGCACACACGGAGTGGGATTTGAAAGAGCAATAATGACGAATGCGGCAGGTAATCCATTCATTATTTATTTATGTGTATAACTTAATTTTATGATTCCTGGACAAAATCAAGTGCCTGTGATCGAAGATAGTGTGAGCTGCTGCTGGGAAATATTGCCAAATTCATACTAAATTATTTCTAAAGCTTCAGATTCTGCAATCTTACTATATGCGTACAGTATGCATGTACATTAAGTTGGCTCAGTTGTTCGGTTGGCTCTGGTGGGACCAAATTTATCGGTTTATTTTTGATACATTTGTATTTTTTTTAATACATAAAGCTATTTATTTCATTTGGATGAATTTGCCTCCTTTATCAGATTTACCAATTGTTATAATTCATATTTGTGCTGATCATTTATGAACAATAAGTAAAATTAAACTTTTTTAACAAAAATAAACAATATTTTGTTGCTTAAGCTTATGTATTCAGTCATTATTCAATGGTATACTAAAAATCCATATGACAAAACTTACTTCTCACTGTTCTCAGGTCAAATATTTATATGCGATTAAAATGCGATTTATTTCGATTAATTAATTACAAATCCTCTAATTAATTAGATACATTTTTTAATCGAGTCCCGGTAACTAATAATAACGCTTCCTCTAGTTAAAAAGTTCATCTACTGTTGTCCTCTCATATCAAAATATATTTGTTTTGAACAGTTTTATATACAGTTTTCATTTATAAACTGCTTTTTTGGTACATATTTCTCTCATGATTCAGATGAAACACCTTCTTTGGTTTGTTAAAAAAAATAACAATAATTTGAATGTTTTATTTATTACAAAAACGTGGCTTTTTGCTTCACAAGATGTTAATTGGTGGACTGAAGTCATGGATTATTTGTGGATAATTGTGATGTTTTTATCAACTGTTTGGACTCTTATTTTGACACCACCCGTTCACTGCAGAAGATCCATTGGTGAGCAAGTGATGTAATGCTCAATTTCTTCAAATCTGTTCTGATGAACAAACAAACTCATCTTGGATGGAGCGAAGGTGAGAATATTTTCAACAATTTTCCCCTTTCAGATAAACTGCTCCTTTAATAAAATTGGTTACTTTGCCATTTCTTTGTAACTATTTGTGAAAGCTACTAGCACTTTCTAAATGAAAACTGTTTCAAAGTAAAACCTACACCAACTTTTTGTTTTTTAGTGCAGAAATACAACTGCAGGACAAGGAAAACATATTAAGCACAAACATACAAACATGGAGTGATACACTGGCGTACATCATCACAGTGCATTCAGCTGTGGAGGAAAACACATTTTATTCGGTCGTATCACTGATGTGGCGGCAGTACCTGAAACTATTGAGGCTAGTTTTGATGTTTCACTATTTCTCACAAGTTCCAGTTCAATGTCTTCATACGGGGACGTCTCAATGTCATCATAACCTGCAATACAAACACACACATAATGGTTTGAGACTAATTAAGCTCTTCGAATGGCACCATTACCTTATCATTACGCCTAATTAATAGCACAGCACGTTATCAAATTTCATATTGTATTTCTGGTAACACTTTATTTTACAGTTACACCTATTAGTTGCTTATTAGCATGCATATTACTGTAATTTGAGCCATTTATTAGTGCTAATTAAGCACATAATAATGCTTTATTCTAAATGACCCTTCCTAATCCTATGCAATACCTACATTTTACAACTACCTTACTAACAATTAAAAATAGAAAAATCATACAGTAGTTAATATTTAACAAGTGTTACTGTATTTATTTTATTTATGATGCACATGTCTTACAGATTTTAATAAGAAGTCAGTATTTGAGATATATGTATTAGTTGAACTGTCACTCTACAGATTGAAGGGTCTGGATCAAGACACAAGTTAAAATAGAGACCAGTCTATTTGTATCACACAACCCTGGGGACACCGCATGCCAAGATGAGTGAGTATGAAACCACACACACACACACAAACGTGGGCGTGGAGACTTTCTGTTCATATTTGTTCTATGTTTTAAAAATAAAAAAGATAGTGTATAAGTATTTAAAATATTAGCCCTTTGTGTGCATCTTGTCATATACTATTTTTGCAAAACATGAATGATATAGTAACTACAAATGATTCACTTACACTTAAGTTATTTTTTACTTGTGCATTCATTAAACACTTTCCTGAATGCTTATCTTCAATTCACTGTTTAGATATCAGTTTTTATTTTTATTTATTTGACATTTATTTTTATTAAATGTATTATTTAATATAGATATTATAGAATGTATTTTTTATAAATATATGTCTTTATTATAATAATTATTATTATACTGAGATATTATTTTTCCTTATTTTTTAATTTATGTTTTTTTTTTTTTTTTTTGTAAATGAAACTTTTATTCATTTCTTCCTTCCTCATTCTTAAATGGTGTTCAATTTAGTTTAATCTGTTGTTTATCTTTCTCTTTTTATATAACACTATGCCTTTGCATAAATTACCACCGTGTATGAAATGTGCTACAATATATAATTAACCTGCCTCGCTTCACCTACACTATATGTACAGATCTGGAAATCACAGAGATTTAGCAAAGCCTTGGATCCAACTTCAAATGCCTTTTTAAAATATTGCCCAAGTCTGTACACATTAGTCAGCAAACACCGCTCATATTTTCTTCAAAAACTCATATTATAATTACTACACTCTTTCCCTATACTCCAAAATGCACATTTTGTCATTTCACACGCCTGTTACCTTCTGTTTCGACATCCCCAGAAGGAGTTTTTGTGTCATGTCGTGATATTCTTTTGGGGACATTTTCAGAAATTTCGGTTATTAAAACCTACGCACACACAGACTCTTCAAACAAATGCAAACAGGCAGAATCTCTCCTGTTATCTTGTTCGCACGCCGCATTTCAATCTACGGAGGCGCCACATCAAGTGTGCTACACTCACAATTACGTGCCTTGCGTATTCCGCCGCTGACGGATTTCATTTGCAGCACGCAGGAGAAGAGCACTTGACATTTTCAGTTGATGTGTCTTAAAAGCACTTATTTCTGAGACTGTCGATCAGGCCGGGCCCTTCTGGCCCCTGCGGCCCCTCAGACACATGACGAGTTCGCTGCTGTAGAAGCCTGGGATTAGTCAGCATATACAACAGCTCTTGATGAGTCGCTGTGGGAACCCATCTTCCTGTTTCATAAGGTTTAATATTAATAAGCCATATTGGGTGGGAATATGGACTCCGCACCAATTAATTTTGCAGCCGTGCTTTGACGATCCCCCGGACGTCATTCACCGGCATCGCCATAATCTCTTCTGCTCATGAGCAAACACACGAGCGCAAGACGGAACCAGACGCTGCATATTCCGGTTCCATGTATGCGTCCGTCCCGTCGAGCATAATGAACAGATGAGGGAATAGCGAGATTAATCACGATAGCACTGTCAGGGAGCCAGTCGTTTGTTTAGTGTCTGACTGGGTTTTATGCCTCCTTGCCATTTCATACACATTACTGAGCACTCATTAAATGCTATTACTGCCTAAATCTAAATTCTCTGGTAGCTCACTCAACACTCTCATTAAAGCGCTTTGGCATGTCCTGAAAGAACATAACAAACGGCATCCGCTGAGATCTGTGAGTTCACTGTTTATGACCGACAGAACAAAGGCAGTCATTTTGAAATTGATTTAACTGAATTCTTTATGCATGACTTTCTTCTGGAGTTACCTATTCCCTCTTTAACTTTTGTATTCGCTTTCTTTAAACCTGCACCTTTCATCGTAGCATTCACTGGTTTGGGAATTGCTGGACATGTGCGGTTCAGTCAGGGAATATTCTAACGAGTCTATAAAAACATGAAACTGCATTAGCAATTTAACTTCTATAATATGATATATATATTTGAGTGCAAGTGCGCATATATATTATATTTGCAGCCCTCAAAAGCTTTTGGTTTTGATGTTTTTGAAAGATGTCTCTTATGCTTATCAAGCCTGCTTTTATTTGTTCAAAAATACAGTAAATTGTAATACTGTAAAATATTATAACAGTTTAAAAAAAATGGTGAAAAGTTTTTGAAAAAGTGAGATTCTTCTGCTCAACCAGCCTGCATTTATTTGATACGACATACAGCAAAAACAGCATTTAAAAAATATTTGTACTATTTAAAATAACCGTTTTCTATTTACATTTTTTAAATGTAATTTATTCCTGTGATTTTAAAGCTGAATCTTGTAAATCAAAATATTCATGTGACTGAATGACATGAGTAATAAATGAATCTGGAAAATTCCAATTTGATCACAGGAATAAATTAACATTAATATAACATATATTTCAATAGAAAGCAGCTTTTTGAAAGGTTAAAAGGTTATTTTGGATCATGCAGGCTTGGTGAGCAGTAATATTAAACATTAAAAAAATCTCTACTTTTAAAAAACTTCTGTGATGACAAATCTGAATCTCTCATTACTCCAGTCTTATAATCCTTCAGAAATCATTATATAACATGCTGATTTGCTACTCAAAAAAACATTTCTTTTTATCACCAATATTGCAGACAATGTTTTGTGGATTTTTTATCCCAAACTTTGATAGGATTCTTTGATGAATAGAAAGTTGAAAATCATTTTTATTTAAAAGTGAAAAGTGAAAGTGAAGTGACTTGTGGCCAGGTATGGTGACCCATACTTGGAATTTGTGCTCTGCATTTAACCCA
>JAUMHG010000056.1:6869296-6895430 GCA_032359395.1 Enteromius anoplus
CTCTTTTCTCAGTAAAAAGTATTAGGTTTTTTTTTCAACAGACTCCTAATAACTCCCTTTAAAATAAACCATTTGTTACAACAAAACCAGTCATGAGTGATAATTTTCCGAAATTAAGATTTATACATGATCTGAATGCTGAATAAATAAGCTTCCAATTAATGTATGATCTGGATGGAGAGGGCAACATTTGACCGAGATACAACTCTATGAAAATCAGGAATCTGAGGGGAACAGAAAAATCGAAATGCTGAGAAAATCACCTTTAAAGTTGTCCAAATGAAGATCTTATCAATGCATATAAATGCATATTACAAATCAAAGATTAAGTTTTAATATATTTTCGGTAAGAAATTAACTAAATACTTTCATGGAACATGATCTTTGCTTACTATCCTAAGGATTTTTGGCAAAAAAGAAAAATCAATAATTTTGACCCATACAATGCATTTTTGGCTATTGCTACAAATATACCCCAGTGACTTAAGGTTTTGTGGTCCAGGGTCACATTTGTAAATCAAACAGGTTTTTTTAATGGAAAAAAAATAGGGTTGGACTAATTGAGAACAGATCCAGGTGGTTGGAGAAGAGGCTGAAACAGGGCTCTAGAGCGCACAATAGTGCGACTAAACAAAATCGCACAGCCTTCGAGGGGGGAAAAAATTCTCCCATCAGATAAACAGAGTGGATGATGAGAGAAGATTGAAAAGAACGATTGACAACTTATTACACAATTTGACCTTTTGTGCTTCAAATAAAGAACTTAATGGTGACCAGATTGTGAGTGTCTACATCGAACCAGAACAGCGCAACTTAACAAAATAGAACCTATTCTGCTGTCTTCACTGGATGGGGCACAGCATATTCCCGATAGAAAACTAATGCTGCATTGTATTTACGACGCACTGACACAAATTTCTAATTATTTTCAACGGTCACTTTGTCGTGTCCAGTGACAAGAACCCAGTGTCTTCACTAGATGCTGTCTCATTCAGTGTAGACATGGTGTTAGTTAATTATTTAAAGCATGTCAATATTGCCTATATGAACATGTGGGTGCACCTAAATTGGTGCAGCTAAGAAAAAAAGTAGGTGCACCAGTGCAACCAGTGGAAAAAGTTAGTCTAGAGTCCTGTGTAATATACTGTATATACTGTGTAAGAAGGCCTATTGCTGACAACAGTCATACAAAAAGTAAAAACTCTCTCTTGTGCCTCTTACCCTGTGGAAAACGGACGGTCCAGTAAACGTTCAGGCAATGTTGTTCCAAGCGAGAGCCTCGCTGACACTTGCACTCTTGCAGGTTTTGATAATTCATGAGGTTGTTCTGAGCCTCGACGCAGGCCTGCCGTCCCTCCAGACTGAGGGGTGCCACTGCCTCCTCATCCACGCAGTACTCCAGGTGCCGGAACTGACGCTTACACTCCTGGTCCATCATACATTCAGTTGCAGCCTCTGTGCAGTCCACAGTCCCGGGGAACACTGGCACCACAGTGGGAACAGCCCCTGAAGGATTGAGAGGAAAGTTCATTTTAAAAATCAATAAACAAAGCTTTTATTAACAATACATTTTATAAGTGAGCTAAGTGATTAAGCAGACCTCATTTGGCTCTGCAAACAGGCATTTGGGCACAGTTGTGGGTAGGCCCAGATGCTATCAGATTTTTTATTTTTTCTGTCATTCATGCCTTTTTCTAAATGAAAAGAAATCAGCAGTGCATGCTGATGCATTTAAACGTAAAAAGTCTTAAAAGAAACCGAGAGCCACTACAACATTGCGAAATGAACAGAGAATTCCTATAGTCCCACTCCGTTCCTGAATTTGAATTGAAATGGAAGTACATGAGCAAACAAGGTGCAGAATTGCAGTATGAATTTGTACTGGATGTGAGGAAGCAGAAATAAAATGAAAGACGTCAAAGACGTTTCAATGAAATTTAAAATAGGACAATTCACTCAAAAATGTAAATTCTGTCATAAATTACTCAACCACGTGTTGTTCAACACCCATAAAACCTTAATTCATCTTCTGAACACAAATTAGGATAATTAGATGAAATCTGAGAGCTTTCAGACCCTGCATAGACAGCAACACAACTGACACGTTCAAGGCCCAGAAAGACTGGGAGGAAGGACCAGGCAGAGCGGGATCCATTAGCAGCTAGTTTATTAGAATAGTCGTACAGGCCGAGTCAGGAGTTGCAAACAGAACAAATGCTCAGAAACGACAGCCGTGTGCAAATCAAGACTTCGCAGTGAACTGGCGTGTGGATCTGGCTTATATACTGGTGGGTAATCAGTGTGTTAGTGTGGTGATAAGGTGCAGGTGTGTGCTCAGTCCCAGGTAAGGATGGAAATCAAAAATCCGGTTCTTGTTGAGAACCGGTTCCCAGTGTTTCAATTCCTTTGAATCGTTTGCATTCCCTAACGATTCCAGTGGGCATGAATGATGTCATCACACGCATTGCGCAACGTACGCTCAGTCAATAGTAAGCATGGCGCCTAAGCGGAACAAACGCTCAAAGTCTGGTTGTATTTCACCAAAACAGACGAAAATAGGGCAACTTGCAATACTTGCAGCGTAGATATTTCCTCAAAGGGAGGAAATACCACTAACATGCTAAAACATTTGCGCACACAGCATGCATTAACAATAAAAGAATGTTGCGTTTTCATTCCGCTCTGGACTAACAGTTCTCAACCCAGCAGCGGCAGCAGCAGCAATACATTTTTTAATCGGTGATGCTAATCAACAATTTGTTGTCCCTTTTCTTCCAAATGAGAATCGATACTGGAATCGATAAAAAATCGAAAATGGAATTGGAATCGTAAAAATCTTATCAATTCCCATCCCTAGTCCCAGGTATGAGGTATGATAGGAATTTGAGTCCGAATACTGGTTAGTATTTCGTTGAAGGCTCCCTCTGGTGATCCGGAGGAGGTGGTATCGGAGCCTCCGTTAGGACAAAGGGCATTGTTAAAATAGTATAAAACCTTAATTTTATAAAGATAAAAGAATACTTTTATATTTAGGTTTATAAGTTTAGAATGACATAAGGGTAAGTATTTAATGACAAATTTTCATTTTGGGGTTTTGGGGAAAAAAAAACATAAATCAAATTCTTCAAGTTTATAGGCCAGTTAGTTTATAAATCACTTTATTTACCAGAATACAGTTCATATTACATTTCTCTGAATTGCTCTTTAGTGATATCTACTTCCTATCTTTGTTTTCAAAATCCAATTCAGCTTCCTGTTGGGTATAGAAAATCCAATTGGCATCTGATTCATGAGCTGGCTGTTGAAAACAGACATATTGGCCAAAATATTTAAAAAGAGAACACTCAAAAATACGAGGAATGTGTAGAACTTTGTGAATGAGTTTCCTGTTCAATTCTGATTCCCTGCAGACCTGGTTATGACAAATTATAGTTTGTGAATTTTCACCAGTTTCACTATAATATATAAGAGTTATAATATCTGCATTCTAGAGGCACAGAAAACATTCTGACAGTGACTATGTAAAAAAAAAGACGAAAAAAAGACGAAGATCAAAGACCCTTAACTTGGACTCAAGGGCAGAATTAATAATGTGTAATATAATTTAAAAGAGACCTCTTCTCTGAAGGGAATTTCCCGGCTCGCTATTGCAGGAGGACAGATAACTTTAAGAGCAGAAAATCTTCATTCACCAACTTCATACATCAAGAGTTTCAACCCAAGTCCTTGACAACAGACACTTTGTGCTTCGTGTCCATTCTCAGGCTCAATCCTGACAGACGTCATCAACTCCAGAGACCCTCGCCATCAGCCGGGTCTCAGGGTGACCTGAGGGGAAACTGTGACAGGGCTGTGTAATTTCATGGCTACGTTAGCTGTTTTTCATTAAGTAGAAAAAGCCTTGCACTCCTGTAGAAGCATGAGACATGTGTTTCTCTTTCTTGTATTTCTCCCCCCTGACCCCCATCCCCCTTTGTGTCTGTTTTCCTTCGCAGCGGCAGGGGCTGTAATTGTGCTAGGCTTCATTTTAAAGCGTGTGGTGATTGAGAAGCCACGGCTGTGGCCGGCAGACTAAGCGTTGGTCATGGCTTAGGACTCCACTGCCACAAAATGGCACCTCCTTCCACAGCTCACAGAGCGATGATCCATGCGTGAAAGATCATCTACTGCGAAGTTAAACGGACAAGTAAACACACTTTGATCTTGCACATATCAGTTCAATATTGAGATGTAACATGCTAGTGTGAATTTAAAGACAGGTGTTTGATCTGCCACTGTTTTCATTTTTCTTCTTAATGGTGAAGTGTGTCGTTGCTGCTCCTCTAGTGGCACCAAACAGAACTGAAGATTTAATGTCTGCTTTCAAACAGGTTTTCAGTCTGCGGTCAGATAACCACACCCTAAACACACGCCACTGGCTGAGTCAACGCTGCTGTATTTGATGCTTGTCTGAATGTCTTGACACTGCATATTAAGATTATACAACATCATGAAAGTAATTATACAAAAAGGTTGAACGATTGAACTAGACTATATTTTAATTTTAGATGTATTAATAGTAATTAATGTATTATTTAAATTAATGAATAATACATTTTAATTAATAAATAATTAATATAAGGGATATCAACTAACACTTAAACTAGTTAACTAAAATTAAAACCATAAAACACATATTTAACTTGAAATGAAAGTTAACAAAATCCAAATAAAATGTGGGGGGAAATCCTTTTTATTAAAAATATTAAAAAAATTTATTAAAAAAAAAAATACAAAACGTTTTAAAACTACAATAATATCCAAATTATAATAAAATCACAATGATTTAAGTTAAGATTTGTCAATATTTATTTTGGTCACACTTTATTTTAAGGTCCAATTCTCACCACTAACAAACTATTGACTATATGATTTTGTCTTAATAAACTCCTAATTTATTAATAGTATTATTATTACTGCTTATTAATAGTTCGTAAGGTAGTTGCCAAGTTTAGGTGTTGGATTAGGCAGGTAGAATATGGTCAAGCAGAATATGTGTTTTATTAGTACTATTAAAGAGCAAATATGTTAATAAACAAATAGTTGGTGGTGACAATTGGTCCCTATATTTATTAGTTTAAGCTGTTACTACTGATAGGACACAATAAAATAGAACAGGTTTCCAAGAAATGTTTTTTGAGAAATATAAAGCATATCCAAACATAAAAAACAGTTCCTAAATACATCCACGGTGGAAAAGCCTATAAAGTCTATACCGGACACAATAACAAAAGTCGATTACAAAATGGATTCTTATGGACTGCAGACCAGATATGGATATATAACAAAGACTATATTGACTTCCGTCCATTCAATGCTTTACTCATCTGCAACAATAATGTCTTTATTTTATCTCCATTTGGATTAACAGTCCAAATGGCATTAAATTACTATTGCAAAAGCTTATCTTAAACTATTTAATGTCCGTGTCTTCCTTTTTATAAAACAGGGAACGATTCAAAGAACGGCAAGCGCACAGAAGAGTTGAAAAGTGAGCGATGGAGTGAGAAAGAAACAGAAAGAAGGAAAGAAAGTAAACAGAATGACAGACAGCAGACGCCTCACACAATAGGAAACCGTCTCAGTATGGAGGCTGATGGCAATCAAACACATGCTGGCCGGGTATTACGAGATATGTGTGTGTGTGTGCGCACTAAAATCACATTTAGCAAGTGACAGTGACACACACACACACACCTTGAGGCTTTAAGTCTCATGCACACACTGAGAGAAAACGACAGACGCGGTTTCTGCAGTGAAGCTCAGCTGTACAGGGGAGTGAAAGAAATAAAGAGGTGAGTGAAACAGAGAAAGACAGCGCAAGCGTGTACTGTAAATCTAAGTATCCTTGTGTGACCGTATTTATGGCCGGCGACAGCAAACCGGCTCCAGCTGTCGATATTTGCGGGTCTAACGTGATTAACTAATCAATGCGTACAGCCGTCTGAACCTCTGTGGTAAACCGAGCTCCACTATGTCAAGATACATATCAAGAATACGTCTCTTCTGTCAATCCACACAAAACTGAAGAATCCATCAGCTAAATTACAGCATGCTGCATCTCAGGGCTTAAACCAACAATTTAGACAAATTGCTCAAGAAAAAACACACACAAACAAACCCTCATATCCATTTAAAACAGTGAATGACTGTTTTTTAGCAAGGATGACAAAATGTCAAGGAATAAAAAGGAAGCCATTAACTCTATATTTAAGTATCTTTCTGACAGTAAATATGCTGTATAGACTTCCAGCCCACACTGTTATTTGCTGCATTGAGGGTTTTGTCAAATGTGGGTCAGAGCGCCGTATCTATTCACTATTGGTGACACGTCACATCAAAGCATGGCGGTGATATTAAAAGAACCGGGTCGGATGGGCCTGCCTGATTGACAGGGAGGAGAAACGGAAGACAATCCGAAAGCCCCAGGAGGAAGGAGTGCACTGCAGGGACGTGATGCTGAGACAGTCCTCGTCGCTAAATCACGGTGCTCAGCGCCTTTAATGAAAATTGGCTACAACATCATCATAAAAGCCGTGTGCGAGTGGAGCTCACGCACGCACACACACGCTCTCGCTCTTTCTGATTCTGTCGCTTGGCTTGAATCTTCCAGTCGAGGCGAGAGAGTCCAACACCATCTGCCGTCACCGTGTTTGCCTTTCCAAATCCTGGTTATCAACAAAACACACACGCGACCCTGAAAAGACCCTAAACGTCCCCTCATATGTGAAGAAAACATGCCCAAAGGGGAGATTACCTTTTTGTTAACTAGTCCCGTGTGGTTTATTGAACCTGTGTTCTTACCATTCCTCTTTGGTTTGCTAAAAATGGCCATGTAATTAGGCTGTCCGCCTGTCCCTGGGTATGTCCTTGGCTGGGATGCATCTGAGTCCATTATGGCATATTTTTCTCCATGCAATTAGTATATGCGCTGACGAAGCCTGGTTCACCTGGGTGTATTAAAGCATCCCAAAACATTTCTTAACTTGTGCAGCTCATGCGTTTCGCAGCAATCTCATTTGGGTAAAAGCAGAAATGAGGAAGGAACCATTACACAACAAAAAAAATATTTTCATACTCAGTATTTTTTACTTGTTTTACAGTCCTGAAAATACATTAAGGCCACGTGAGAAGAAAACTTGCTTTAGGTATTAAGTCTTAAGGTATTAAGATATTAGTTCTGGTTTTAACCCTTGTGCTGTGCTGAAAACCTACTTTGGTGTTCCCAGTAAAATGACCTTGTAATTCTCTTATCTTGCGATATTATCACTAAATCTTGGATTCAGTCAGTCAAGCTGTTTTCTTTCAGTTACCACAGGTTTTGCCATTCTTTTTGGACCTGCTAGATCCTAGGCCTCAATGATCTGAGCTTGTGCTCAAAAAAATATTATTTGTGAATGAACTGATGTGCAAAAGCTTGGATCAATGAGCCTTACGATCAATCAGGTCAAATGAAAAAATAACACTTGTGCTAACTGAAGGAAAACCACTTTGAATCCAAAATTAAGTTGCAATATAGCATATTGAGAGAGCAGTGTTGACTGAGACAAACGCCTGTAAGTTTTACTCCACTGCAATAACATCAAAATGACCAGATAACAACATGAGCATTAAGCATAAATTCTTTTTTATTTACAAACTTTTTGTTTTGCTTCTCAAGTCAATGGATCATAATTTGAGAATGCATAGATATTCTACATTCTATTCTAAAAACAAGATTGAAGCGCTCTTTTTTTGCAGCGGATATGCCCGGCATGTTTTTCCCAGACCTGTCAGCATCTGTCACTGTGAAATGAATTGAAGCTGCCAAAGTCCAGAGTTGCGCACGCGTACCTTTTCTCAAACACACCTGGGCACACGGCTGGCACGGGCTCACACATGCGCACCTGCCTGGAGGCCGTCAATCTTTGACTCTGTGTTTGTACACATCCTTCCACCTCAGGTCGCCTCTTAAAAGCATATTCAGGCATGCGAATCTTTATGCAAATACAAAATCTTTTTGCCACTTGATATCCGTCAGGGGGTCCTTTTGCGATTCGTGCGGCTGATATACGACCCGACCCCCGGGGATACACACAGCATGAGCGAGCACATCAAATCTGCAATCATTAACACAGCTAATAAATAAACCTGTCGATCAGAGCGCGCATTACAGCCTGTTCTCGTGGCACCAGGGTGCGACAAACACCACTCATGATGATGAATGCCACTTGAGCTACAAAGACACTTGCAATGTTGCACCCGGTCGACCCAGGTGGGGAAAGAAAGTAAGATCCCTCAAATGTCGGTTGCTGTGCTACGAGAACACCATGGAGCTGCCCTTTACCAGCTTAATCTGTCTCTGTTTATATGTGTGTGCGTTTCTGCCATCACATAATTAGGATAATACTGACTGTGACAGATGTCTCATAACATACTGTTATTTGTTGACGGAATTATATTTTTAGACCTGGCCTGTGCGGATTATCGTTCTCGGAAGAACTCCTGTAATGCATGAGATATTAAAACTATTATGCTGTTGTGATTCTAAGGTGTGAAGAAAATAAACAAAGGGCTGTAAAGTACATAAAATTGGCTGACAATCTCAGTGTTGCAATTAACTGTTAAACGTACAAAGCATAAGGATGAGCTCAGAACGCTACATCCAAAAGAGGGTCTCTTAAAGGTCATTTTTGTTTTGGTACACATTTAACAGTAAATGATAATAATGGTTAAGCTCATTTAAGCTCTTTATGTTGGTTTTACAACATAGCAGCATATAAATATAACCTGGTGCCGTTGGGGCTTTTCTTAAGAGTGTACAGCGTTTGTTAAACGTAATAAGCAAGTACACAGATATGTGAGGGATTGACAGACACATCTGTTCTGCTCAGCGTACAGCACTCTAGAAAATGAAACCCTTTCTATTGTTTCAGCACATGGCACAGCGGTCACCCTAAAACACACCTGTGCAATAAGTTTCCATGCAATTGTAATTTATTCACTGCTGTTCTGGGGTTTACAAATGTTTTGCATGCAATGGTATGCACTATACATGACGTGTACAACATAACTGATGCAAAATGTGTATAATACATCCAATACACAGCATACCGTGTGCAACCAGTAGAATTTTTTATGTGTACGATGAACACTGATATCTGTCATGCTTTTTTTTCTCACTTTGTCTATTTGCCTGTAGTATATTGGGTATTGTGTAGATAGTTTATAATGTAGACTTTTCTTATCTTTGTATATTAATGCTGTACAGTGTGTCTGGCTGTTAATGCAACCCAAAAATAAAGTATCTATCTATCCATCTATCTATCTATCTATCTATCTATCTATAATCTTTTCCCTCAGACAATCCTTCCTTTTACAGTACCATGGTTTTACAGTAATAAGTCTCTTTTAGTTTAGTTCACCACCAAGGAGCCATTCATAAAAATATATATCTACAGTATCTATCAATCTATCTATCTATCTATCTATCTATCTTTTCCTTTTAGTTTGCGGTCATCTTTCACCTTATACTGTAACTGTATACGTAAATATAATGAATTACTAGCAAATTATTTTTCTAGGCAAAACAGTTAAATATTATTTACATTGTTCATTAATTAAAATAAATACGCATTGTAAATATGTATTAATGTAAATGTACTGCAAACACTGTCGTGTAAAGTGTGACCCTAATGTCTCAAAATAAGTCATGGAGGCTGTTTCTAAGAGTCTTACCCTTAACGACGAACAGATTTAGAAGTATTCTCAGAAGGATCATGTCGACTGCTGCTGGATGCGCTCGGCTGGACGGTGATGCTGCTGGGGAATCTCGGGGAAGCGCGTCTGGAACCCCCGGATCGGTCCGACTCAGTCCGAGCCACTACATCCATACAAGAGGACCACCGTCCGACTGATAGAAATCTCCAAAACGACGACTCCGAAAATCAATTCCAGCTACGAACTTGTGCGGTATCGGAAGCTTTCTAATGGGTAAGAGGTGTCCGAAGAGCAATGATTTCATACAACAAACAAACAAGGGGAAAATTACAAACTGTCAAACGCACTAGCAGCTGTTGTCCGTTATACTCACGATCGGAGTCTTTCTAAAATAATAATCCTCGATTCAAACGCGTATCAACATGATAGAAGCGTAACCAAAGGCGCGCGTCAGATGTGCCAGTGTGCGCATTAGTGCGCATCAGTCTAATACAGTATATGTGAGCGCGACCCCAGATGCTTGATTCCTGCTGTCCCACAGCACAATGTGCTCAATCCAGTCCTCAAACTCAGCGGCGAATTTTACATGCATCTGCCTCCCTGTGATTGGCTCGGGCATTCTCAGGCGCATCCATGCAAAATCCCTGACCAGCCTTCTGGAGACCTGGGTCGGTGCTCCTATAGGCTAGATAAATTCAGCCTGCTCTGCAAGTATCTAAGTTTACAAGTGAATCTTTCAGCAATAGTCAAATGTTACGGCGATTAAAAAAGTGAGATAAAGGTCAGTCAAACTGTGCCATCCTTTATGATCCCATCACTCAGTGGTTTTCAAGAGGTTCATAACTCTTTTAAACTGTATGTTGTTGTTTTAGATTAAACACTGTTACGTTAAATGTACTTCATATTAGCCTATTTCTAAATTTATTAACATTATCCTATGGTGGTTTTTATAAAGGCCCATTTCCAGCAGAGCAATATAGCGTCCACAGCAAAGGATAGGTTACCATTCTGTTTACTGTAAAAGTGCACTGCAGGTTTGCAGTCTGAAGCTTTAAATGCTCAGTCTCTTTAGAAGCAGGATGGATTCTGATTGGCTATGAATGTTCTATCATTCATCAACTGGAATAAATAGTTTTAAAAATGGTTCCGGCTATGTTCCCCTTTGCCCTTATCGTTATGCACCTTCTGATTTCGCCAAGTACTACAGTATGTGTCCCTATAGGTCAACATATATTGTTGAACCTGGAACAGCATTTTAATGCAAAAATATAGTATTGATCATTTCTGTACACCTTACGCTTACCCATGAGTACTGCCTAAAATCAGAGGAAATAATAGACGACTGACACTGATGCACAAGCACCAAACACTGATCGTAAGCCTAAACTTCACAAAAACTGCAATCCGCTTATTCAAATCTGGTTAATCACAATGATGACCCAGGGACATGTTGCACTTCAAAATCAGGATTGATGTGGACCCAATTTATAAACTATACCTTTATTATTATAATGTAGTAATCATCCATGGTGTGAACAGGTGTTAAAATATTTGGTCAAAAATAAAGTTAAATCAAACTGCTAAATTCTATTGCTGTGTGAATAGCCTTTTCTGTTTAACTAGACACAAATAAACTAATGTTTAATTTAATTAGAATGTTGAACAAACTCAGCTGGTTATACGTTTTGAGATCCCCCACAAAACAATACTTAATAGTGCTGCAAAACATAAATATGGGAACATACTGAGAGAGTTCACAGGGTATTCTGTTTCATTTTGTTTACCAAACTCCATACAGAGAAATCACATAAGGCCATAAGCTGTCCAGACCGTGAATACTATGAACACAACACTGTTAGAACTTTAGATTCTGAAGTTTAGTTGGCAGGACAACACAGAGACATACCAAGGCTGTATTTCTGTTCCAATTTCAGGATTTGCGAATAAAACTTTAATGAGAATTTGATTTGTCCAAGTGGTCTGACTTGGGCCAACAACTGGGTCTATAATCAGGAGGCTTATGTAGATACACATTCGGCTGATTACCGCAGTGCAACAGCCTGCACGGTCATCTGTGCGTGTGTGTGTGTGTGCGCGAGTAGTTTGCTGAGCGGACAATCATGGCCATTTAACTAATCAGGGGAAATGCCATACAGAGCCATTGCCCTGATGATGTCACAGCTCTGGAGTCGTCACTCTGAGTGCTTCCATCTGGTTGGGCTTTTTAGTGGCCGGAGAGCCACTTCGCTTTTTCTTTTGTCCTCTCTCTCTCAATCTGACCATACTTTCTGTGCTCTTTTCAAATGCAAGAAACCGTTTTATCACCCTTCTTCTAAGATCAGATGTAACTAGATTTGTACACGTTTGAAAAAAAAGTGTATCTACTTTGAATTTTAAACCATCTCTTTCTTACATTTTTAAAATCTGAAGAACCTTCTTTCACCAAAGAACCTTTTGTTAAACAGAAGGGTTCTTCAGATTTTCTTTAAATATTCTTTTTGGATCCATCTACTATGGCATCGTGATGCACCTTTATTTTTAAGACTGTATTATGATTAAATTTTGAAAAAAGGTTTTTGAATGGACAATCGTGTAAAGGTAAATGTATACTAAATCAAATATCGACTCTATATAACAAAGTTGAGAATACATTCCTTAGGTTAAGGGGGCTGAAACAGTTTATGCATGAATCATTGCATGACCTGAATGATTCAGCACTGAAAAAACATTGAAAAAGCATGTCTTCAGATAAATCAATTCACTAGAATCAATCTACTGTCTAACACAACATATGAGAAAAAATAATGTAGAGGTTAATCAGGCTTTCCACCTCAACATATGAAAGAGCGGACCATTTAGGACAAACTGATTAATTAGAACTAATCAGACTTTCCAACGTAATATTTGAGCATTTAGGGGTAAACTGATTACCTAAAAATGATTCAGACAATCCATGACTATGTGAATGAGAGGACCATTTAGGACAAACCAATTTATTAGAATAAAACTAATTAGTGCAAATTCAGAGAGGATACGAACCGATTCACTGGAATGAACAAGACATTCTAATGCTACATGTGAGAGGCAGTGAGTCATTTAGCCTAGGACAAATCGATTCACTTGAAAGGATCAGATTTTCCAAAACAACATATGAGAGAGATTCATTTAGGGGTGAACAGATTTGCCGAAATGAATCGGACTTTCCATTACTATTTATGTACGAGAGGACTATTTAGGACGAGCTGGTTCATTTGAATGAGTCAGACTTTGTAACACAGCATCAGAGAGGAGCATTTACGACGAACCGATTCACTGGAATGAATCGGACTTTTTGTTCTCTTTTAAACATTTACACCGCAAAGGTTTCGCTAATGGAAAAGCTACACTATGACAATAATTAAAGTGTCAGACTACTGAACAATATTCTTCGCTACTTTAAGTTAGCTGATCATCAAAACTGTAATGGTTTGGGGTGTTGCCAGGGTTACTACAGCTTTGCGCGTGATTGCTTAATTGTCCGAGTCAAAAGAGCGCGGCTCTTCAATGCATTGTCCACTTTATCCATTTTGCTGAATCCGTTTTACCTTCCCCTGTTACCTTGCACCGCTTCTTACTTACAATTTGATCCTCAACACAAAGATGTTTCCATTCGTCTGTCCTCTCTCGCTCTCTGTTTCTCTTCCTCTCCACTCATCCCTCGCTCAGCTCATCATTGCTTTACGATAGCTGTGACCTTTTCAGTGGCACTCCACTATCAGACTCTTATCTCACTGCCAGTGTAGCCGAGCGGTCATTTATGAGGTCACTTCACAGAAGTGGACATTAGCGATAATGTACTTCCAGTGACTCAGGTGGCACACTAAAGCGAAGGCAAGCGCGCGCACAAGCGCACCCACTTTTGCCCGGCATATAATCATCTGTGTCCATGACAGAGACGTGGACGTCGTAACAAATTAAAATGTCCGTAGGTGGAAAGAATATTTTGCTTGATGAGAGAAGAGAAAAAAAGACAATATATTTTCTTCAAAGTATTACAAACGCGCGCACACACAATTTCTCGATCCCACTCGGTTTGTACGCTTGTTAGTTCCACTTGAAATGGCAAATGACAAACAATCAGAGGCAGTGAAGCAGTGGCTTACCAGCTCACAGAACCAGCCAAAACAAAACAAACAAGGCAATTACTGCAATTCACACTACACCAGTTCTCCATGTTAAACACACACACGCACACACAGATAAACACAAAGGCCTTTGCAATTATAAACATTATTCTCATCTCTTGCAATCTATTTTTGACATGCAAACTAACACTACACATATACATAAGCTCGAGCAACGGGGATGTGTACACGGTATATTAAAACGACTAAATCCACTGAATAAAATATTTTTTCATCTTCAAGGTTATGAAGAGAAAATGGAGAAAATCTCAAAACAGATTTTTTATACATCACTGGCTTTGCAGGGCTTTGATAACCTGAGGCCAAAAGAGGAAGTTGGCAGATGTGTTTAGTTTACGGCCCGTTTGAATATCTGCCTCACAGATATAGAGCAACTTTATGCCTCTGCTACACAAATACATACAACATATTTAGCCACGAAGTAAATTTAGCACTCTTGCTTTAGTTCGTGTTATTAATTCATATTATTAATTGCCAAATGACAAGACCTACATTTGTCAGCAGGAAGCATTCGGCAGTGTTTAAAGCCTTAATGTTTAATGTTTACAAGTTGTTGTTTTATAGACTCTTTTGACTGGCAGTAAATTATAGGTCTACAAATGGATAAAATAGCATGACATGAACCGTGTAACAAATAAACAGAGAGAGAACTAGACAAATTCAAAGTTTTGTTTGCTATGTATGAGTCATTCTGTGAACACCGAAATATGCTGTTAAGTGCTTTTCTGGCTTAAATATATGAATATGTTTGTCTGTGTGTTCATATTAGATATTAAATTCTATTTAATAAAATTAAAAAAAAAAGAAAACAAGACAAACCCACTAGAACAGTAATAATAATAATTTTAAAAAAAGTATTTTTTAGTCCAGTGCTGAAGACAAATTTGAACAGAAAAGGAAAACAATTGAACTGAAAAAGTCATTTTAATTAAAACAGAATCATTTATCTGTGTCCACAAATTCTGATTCACTCCCCATCATATCACTACTGTAACAATAATGAGGAAAAGAGAAACTGCAGCCATGTTTTATTAATTAATTACAATTTGGTAATTAGGTGTAGGTAAAGCATAACATATCCACCTTGTCAAATAAACTAAGCAGGAAAGCTGTTTATTTAGTTATTGTAACTATTTACAAAAAAGTTCTATTGAAAACCCCATAACCCAAACATTTTATCCTGTCACATTCAGAATAACCCAGCATATTAGGCAATTTTGTTAATTATTTCAGCACATGATGACAGTGCAACGTGTTAACACTCTTTGTCAAGTAGAAGTTTTATAATTATACATTTATTTGGAAAAGCAGCTTTATATAATGATTCATTTTCATCTGTTACAGTACAAGGCATTGTTTTGTGAATGATCTAGGGGCAAATATGCAAAAACACAGTGATGTGTATAAAGCAGATCAAATAAATGTGTGTAAATGTTTGTTAGTTATGCATAAAATTATCGGTGTGTGTGGTTGCGGGCCTCTGATTAAAGATCTGGATGGCTTGAGGGAAAGTAGCTCCTCCTGACCCCTGCTGGCCCTACAGCTGCGGTAGAGCTTTATCTGACCACAGCAGTGTGGATGAAATCCTCAGTGATTTTTCTTGCCACATAATCTTGCTTAGATGGAGAGATGTCCTACAAGCAGGCCAGAACAATAGGAGCTTGTTTTATTCATCTGTCAGGGAAAAATCACAAGTTTGAATTGCACATCTCTCCTTAACAACATGCATAGATGTACTTTCATGTATACCTGAATATCTTGTGACCATTAACCAACATCAAAGAATGGTGTTATTTTAAGATCTTTGAACACTAGTTTTGAATATTTTGAATTAGTTTGTTTTATGTTATAACATAAAATATAAAATGATGTTCATTATTATCATAATATTACATGAAATTATTCATTGTCATTTTTTTATGAATGTTTTTTCAAATCTGGATAGTTTTTATGTTTTTACTGTATTTTTTTTGTCTCAAGTTACATTTCAGTTAACATTTATTTTAGTACATTTTTATGGTTTTAGTATTAACTTTTATTTTCTTGCGTTTGAACATGCAAATGTGGTGTTAAATTATTGACTCTTCAAGTACATATTTTACAGTGTTCAGCTTAAAAAAAGCATTTGTAAACTCTATATCAGTAAATGTAGAAATGACATTAAATAAGATTAATAAATGCATTAGCATTATTAGTTAATGTCAACAAATGGAACAGTATTGCAAAGTGTTACCAAGTCCACTATCAAGGCCTTGTTCTTGCTGACGTTCACCTCTACTTCCCGTAGATAGGCTTTGTCTTGGCTGTCAGCTTCAAACCCATCACAACAGAGCGAAAGAGAGCGAGATGGCAGAGAAAAGGAGGAGGGTGGGGTGGAGGAAGAACAAACATGTCCCTTTGAGATAGACTCTAGTACTAATATTGACCAGCATGCTTCAGAAAACACAGACGCACAACCGCGCTACAGTAATGAAAGGCCCACAAAGGACCATCGACACATTTTATCAGCGACCTGAATTAGCAGCGTCTGTTCACCTTGATTGCCAGTGTTCATATGTTTCACTTACACACACACACATAAGCACACTCACTCACCACTGCATATGCACTCAGCCAGCAAATAAGAGCATGTGGCATTAAAAAAAACCCACACAAAACACATTTTATGTGCTCAGCAGGTATGAGTCCAACTATTAAAACACACACAAATGCACATGAAAACACATACACGCATCATAAAAAGTTGTTGAGCTCATAAATTAGAAATGTCATTTCAGACTTCGTCAGAGGCTCCAGTCCGTTCATGGAATATTTTTCTGCCCAATAGATTTAAACTGTTATTCAAAGTGATGCTCCAAACAAAAATGTTAATTCTGACATCATTTTGGTCCCCATTATTTGGTTCCAAACCTTTTTTTTTATTATTTCTACATAAAATATAATATTTTGTACAATGTATTCAAACCGTTTCCTATTGACTTTATGGATACACTGTTAGACAAAAGGTACAAAAGCTGTTACTTGGCTGGTACACTGTAAAAAATGTTTTTAAATGAATTACATTTATAACTACCAAATGCACGGGGTGATGAGAAAGTCACATGATGATCCAAAGCTCATCACAAGTAGGTTTTAAATGGTCACATATATAGAAGGTGCTCAGAGTCATTCTCACAGACACTAAACAATGTAAATGGTCAAAATAATTAAACTGAAATGTGCAATAAACATTCATTTAACAACATTACATATAACATACAACCCTAATAAACATAACTGATACAAAAAAAACTAAAAAGAAACATAGTTATTTCATAGATAAAACATCAAATTCAAACAAAATGTAAAATGCAATGCAGGGAATTCTGGGAATGACAGTTTACGGTTGATTCCCTCTAAATTTAACAGGAATTTACCATTAGCCATTTAACAGGTTTTTACTGTAGCATTTTCACAGTTTTTTCTCGTTAAAATCACGGCCATTTTATGCAGTGATATCTTACACTTTTAGACCTTTTATATATCTTTTTGGAAGATAGGAAATGAAATTGTTTTTTTTACCGACATTCTATAAAATATCTTCTTACATGTTCAACATAAACAACAATATACGCAGGTTTTTAAAAACATTGAAAGTGAGTAGCCTGACAGAATTTTCATTTTGGGGGGGGGGGGGGTTTAATGTTTAATGCTTCTTATGTTTAATGAAACTACTAACCTTAGGTATGAGCTATAATAATAATGACAACTGCCTCAGAAAACACCTTTTAAGTGCGCACGCTGTAGTTTGTGATGAGAGAATCAGGTTTTAGTGGAGCTGGAGGGAGGAACACACAGAAACGTGAGTCACGTTTTTCTCAGGTTAAAACATCAGGGAGCCTCTAAGCTATGAGCAAGCTGTTCCTCTCTCTGAAACAGTTACTGTTTACTATTTATTGTGGTGCTGATAGGCTTTTAAGAAATGATAGCTCTTCCTGCACTTAAGATGGAAGCTGCTTTATTCCTCCTGAATGAATAAATGAATGAATAAATAGCTAGCCGAATGAACAAATTAAGAATGTGATGTTAGAGTATAAAATCAACATTGATCTGTAGAGATATGACATCTTAGTTTACATAATTATCTTTTTGCAAAATATATACACTAGTAGAAAAGTAAACTGCATGAACCGATATATTAAGCAAACCGATATTCAACCAGTTGATCGACTAATGATCATTACCGCCCTCTAGTCTCAGTTCAGATTACCGACTTTTGATTAATAAGACATTTTATGTTGTCAGTAATTGTAGTAAAATTTGACCTATACTTGTTTAAAGTAATTTTTTTTACCATATATATATATATATATATATATATATATGACATGAGATAGACTAACATGTGACACTGACGTGACACACGTAACTTACATTTTAAAATGTATTAAAACAGAAAACTGTTATTCAGAACTGTAGTAATATTTATTATAAATTTTAATATTACAAAATATTACTGATTCATTTTAACTGTCTTTCCTTTTTTATCAAATAAATTCAGCCGAAGAGAAAAATTTAAATATATAAAAATAGAAAATAGTAATTCTAAATTAGAATAATAATCCCAGTTAATTCTGCTTCTCTTCGATTTTAATCAAATAAATGCAAATTCTAGATTTTTCTTTTATTTAAAAAATGATTAGGTTATTAAGTAAAGATCACGTTTCATAAGGATATTTTGTAAATTTCCTACCATAAATATGTCAAAAACCTAATATTTGATTAGTAATATGCATTCCCAAGAACTTTTTTCTCAATATTTAGATTCTGAATTTTCAATTAGTTGTATCTTGGCCAAATGTTGTCCCATGCTAACTATGCATACATCAATGGAAAGTGTATTTATTCACAATCCAAGCTTATTTAAGTAAGAATGGGCCCCAGGGTCACATATTATATAAATATATATATCAAAAGTAATACATTGGCATAATTATTCATTATTGTCTAAAAATATTTATTTCACATCAGAAATATATATGGAACTCTATATCAGATCAAGCACTCTTCCTGAATGTCAAAAGAAGATTAAAGTTCATTGAGACGCCCTGAAAAAGTCAGTGTGAGTCTGTTTACAGGGTGAGTGACAGGACTGAGGATATGAGTTTTGACATTGGACAGATTGTGTGTCCCTCGGTGAGCCCCGGGGTGGCAGAGGGGCTGGGATCAGCCTCTTCATGAGGCGGGGCGGCTGGGGTACGAGAGCGTGTGTGTGTACATTTCAGGACAGGCTCACAGATGTGCATGTCAACCCCACGGCAAAGGAACTGCTGTCACTACACAGCACACATTGCACAGCAATCGGATAACATCAGTCAGATAGGCCCAATTTTAATGTTTAGATGTAAAAGGTTATAAATTAATTAGCCAAAGGCAGAGACAAGGCTCTGGATAAACTAGAAACACAGTAATATGGGAATACAACTTAATTATAAAACTTTATAGCTATTTGGTAGTTTTTATAACCTTCAAACCTGGCGCTGAATAAAAACCATCAATCCACATCTGACCCAACTAGCAGGTCAAAATTTCTGCGAGTCCAATTTGTGAAAATGATATGCACATTCTGTAAATCAAATGACGTGTTTAATAATATTACCACTGCGACTGCAGTACATGTGACAGTGTGAGGCAGGCTTTATGACCTTCGCTACATCAGGAGGTGTTGATGTGTTTATTTCCGTGCAAACAAACGGTAAAAAGACGAATCGCACAGCCCGGAAAATGGAATGGATGCAAGGGATGTAAGTGCAGAGTGGAACAGGAAAAACATACGGCAGTTGTCTATTTCGTCTGTTTTTCTTTTCAGAGAATTAAAAGGCTGTGAGGCAACGGAGGGATTTTCTCCTGCTAAAAAGTCAGAGCTGGAGGCCACACTGAGAACTAAGCCAAGCTCTGCCTTTCATCTGGCACAGCATCATTTTACACTGACAAACTGTGTACCTGCGCTCATGCATTCGCTAAGCTGGTGTTAATTCAAAAGTCGCTTATAAAATACCGTCTTTGATCATTTTCATGTCATTTGTGCTCCAGACCTATTCTATTGTAACTTGGCCAGAGCTGTATGACACACTGAACTCTTTCATTCATCTGCCAACATTTGAAAATAAATAAATAAATAAAATAAACTGGTGGGGGTGTTTATCTCAATTAGGCCCGGTGCATATTTAAACACGAGGGGTCATGGTTCCATTTGTTTAAGACATCAATAAACGAGTGCACGCTTCCTTATGATATCTATAGCGTGTTTGCTTGTGAATATGATTGGACGAGATGTGATTAGATTGATTAGGAAAATGCGGAGCCAGTCGGAGGCTCATCATGCGTTCGCTCTTCTCCTGTGAGTCAGAAGACAGTTTTTTAGTACATAATAATAACTTCATGTTTTAACAAGCATGGACTCACAAATAGAGTTATCTTATTTATCACACTTGACATCTTAAAATGAAGTGTGAAAAAAAAGATTTGTATGCACACTGTGTAGTGTTCACGGTTGCAGATGATAAGTTATAAAATGTGATGATGCTTGTTTGAAATGTGTTACATTGCTATGAACTCATCAACTTGTACGTTATCATAAGCAAAAACAACAAAGGATGAATAAAATTAATAAATAGTTAGGCCTATATTGCATTTTAATCCAAATTTTTTCAATATTTATTATAATAGGCCTACATAATTTTATAATAATATATTTTAGACACATTTACCACATCTCAAAGGAAGACATATACTGAGATTTATTCACAATTGACTTAATTATGACAAAACATAAAAAACTCTTTCATACTGTGCAGTGTACACTTGTTATATTTAGCTGTTCAAAAATCCTTATGTATGTTTATTTCAGGGAATAGCGTCAATTTACCACAAACAAATATAGTGCATTATTCCATGAATAAAAATTGTTATATAGCATTTTAATATAATTAAAATAACTATAAACAGCAAAACTAAGCTATGAAAACAAACAAATGCAATGTCCAAGAACAACAAAACACAAATCTTGAAAAAGCATCCATGCTGTTTTTCTCAATCCAACTTTCTGTGGAAAAAAAATAATAAGTAAAATGTCGTAATAATAATAAAGTAACAAGACATATGGCAAGAAATTTTACACTTTGAAAACAAATACGTCAAATGTCCAACAAAAACAAAACACAAATCTTGAAAAAGCGTGGAATGTTGCTTGTGTCAGTAGACAGTTTTATGGCAGGGGTCATGACCTGTGAAAACTCAATAGCCAATAGCAGGACACCTAATAACAAAACATTTTTTCACAGGAAGATCTCCATATGTGCAGCTGTTTCGGACACATAATAACTACACGAATACAAAAACGTATTTGCACATAGAGGACTCCCAAAAGATGAAATGAAACGTGTTTTTAAACCGCAACAATGTTGCCGAGGCTGACGAATGAATAATCGCAAGCACGACTGCCACCTGCTGGCGAAGACCGAAACGTCTCTAAAGATTGTTTCTCCGATTAAACCAGTTTTTAAAAGTTGCATAAAGAATTCATGCATGCAAACACGAACAGTTATACATTTAACAGCAGTATAAAATCTGAATTGTGCCAGCACCCTCTCTGCTGAGGGCTGAAATGTGAGCGCGTGGCGCAGAATCCGCCCCCTTTCCCCAAGCGCGTCCAATAGTGTCTCCACATAATCTTGAGCTTTTTTTTAATGATCTTTGCTTGACTTTTCCACCAATTTACAGGTGTGCCATCACAGGTGGACAACGACATGGAGGGACAGCAACTACAGCAGGTGAACGAGTTTATTTACTGTTAATATTTATAAACAGCACACCTGTTTTGCCAAAACCTTGCACAGGAAGACATTGACGCAATGTTTGTTTTTCCCCCCCGAGTTTATTTGTGTCATCACGTTTTGGCGTTTGAGAGCACTTCGTCTCGAAAAGCGTTACATCATCTCTATAATTTGATTTTTGGCAGGTTTTGAACCCGCAGAGACTTAAGTCACTACAAGATTGGATACAGAAAAGTTCAACCACTTTAACACAGGTCAACGGGCAGAGGAAATATGGTGGTCCTCCTCCGGGTAAATATTCTTGAATTAAACTGAGATGATCAACCGTATGTGATTAAACCGCAACCTGTGGCGTTTAAGCCTAATCATGAGACTAAACCACGGTGTGGATAAAGACAGATGTGGAACATGGCCTCTTATCTTCCTTAATAACGTTATAAAGAGCAAAATCTGGCTGTTTACTTCTCCTTACAGAGGTTATAGGAACAAATCTCCATCTTAAAATTTTAAAAGTGTTGTGATGTAGAACTGATACAAAAATTGTTTAACCCATGCCTCTTTTGTGCTTTGACTTGACCTCCATTAAACATGGACACCTGGAGCTTAATTAGGTTGCAAGTCCTCATTGCTGCTAAATTGTAGCTGATTGGATTGTTTTAATTGTTGCTTTATGGAAATGATTAGTTTAAGATCCTTTTTAAAGCACAGTTTATAGATGAGTGGTTAAATTCTAATGTGTTGATCACTTTAGATGTAAAAAAGTAGTTTTTCCTTGGAGTACATCTCATTTTCATATTTGATGTGAATCTCTGGTCAGTGCTAAAGTTGATGTTTTTCAGATTATAATTATACTTTTAAAAGATCACGTTGCCTTGATCTTTATCGTCAAGAGCTTAACGAAATGTATCTCAAACTGATTATGCTTTAAAAAGTCAGATCTCGACAGTCTAAGCATTTCGGTGTCTGAAATGGTCATCATTTATTACGAGTTGTTTTTATCAGAGTTTGACCGCTAGTCGACATGAATTCATCAAGCTTTGAAGTTACAGCTGACCAGTGTTTTAATTTATTTATATTGAATTAATTTATTAACCGATCTATCTAAATGATGTTTCTTTTGTAACCCTTTTGAACTAATTGTTTTTCAAATCTGTGTGTGGAAAAATTGTTTAATCCTTTGTCACCATTGTGAATGGTGGGATAAGGTTAGTACTGAAATCGTGTATTTCTCCAGTCATTAGTCATAAACATGAAGGGCCGGTTTCCCGAATAGGGATTAGATTAAGCCAGGACTAGACCTTTTGCTAATTTAGGACATTTAAGAATTTTTAGAAACCTGTCTTACAAAAATGCATTATCCTTGAGCATTTTAAGACCGAACAATGGCAATGATGTATTTTAATTTTTTATTTTTATTCTCAGTGGAAGCCTCTTCCAGTTTAGACAGCTCTTAACATTTATTTTAATCTAGGACTAGTCTTAAACCCTGTTCGGGAAACCAGCCCAAACTGTTCAGGCCACTAAGGTCAGGGAAACGCCCCTCTAGCCCGAAAACAAGAATGGAACGGTTCAGGAGGAGTTTTTACCCACAAGCAGTGAGACTCCTCAACCACAGCACAAACAAGATAACATGATGGACAAGCACACACACAATCACCTATAATGTAATTTCCTTCTGGAAATTATAAGAATATCTACACCTAATGGCACATCTGCACCCTACATTATCTGCACCTTATGACACACAGTATTTATCACCATATTTTACATTTCCAATGCATCTATATGTATGTATACTTTATTTATTTTTTTATATTTATATATAATAATAATTCATATGGCGGTTACATTTTTATATAGACTTTTTTTGTATGCATCTAAGTCTGTATCATACTATTCTCAAAATGTCAATTTCAATTAAATTTAAATTTAATCATGAAATAATTTTGAAATGTAATGCCAGGCACTTTTGGTTTTGAGAACGTGAATAACCACACCTTTTTGACTTTCTATTCTTACTCCAGGCTGGCAAGGTCCTGTTCCCGGGCCGGGCTGTGAGGTTTTCATCAGTCAGATCCCACGCGACGTCTACGAGGACCGCCTGATCCCTCTTTTCCAGACCGTTGGTACCATTTACGAGTTTCGGCTCATGATGAACTTCAGCGGGCAGAACCGAGGCTTCGCCTATGCGAAGTACAGCGACCCCGTTACCGCCTCCAACGCTGTCATGACCCTGCATCACTACCGTCTGCCAGAGGGGGGCTGCCTGGCGGTGCGCAAGAGCACGGAGAAGCGACAGCTCCGTCTGGGGGATCTTCCCGCTAGCATAAATCAGATGGAGCTGCTGACGGTGCTGCGAATGCTGTCCGATGGCGTGGAGGATGTCATGATGAAGATGGCCGGGCCCAAAGGGAGAGAGGTCGTGGCTCTAGTGAACTACTCCTCCCACTACGCCGCATCCATGGCCAAGAAAGTGCTTGTGCAAGGTATGCCAGGACATGGAAATAATTGGCTTAAAAACTGAATGGCTATTATTTGTAACTTTTTTTTTTCCCCCTCTTATATCTTTTCAGCTTTTAAGAAGCAGTTCGGCATTTCCATTAATGTGAAATGGACGGCCTTCTCCAAGTCAAAGCATGTGTCTGAGACCGTTCAAGACAACGTCACCTTTACTCCTCGTGGTCTGAATCCCCTCCCTAAACCCCCCATTAGTCCCTTCCACCTGCCCCCTCAGTCCTCCCTTTGTGATGTCCCAGCCCACCCCCCTCTCCAGTCCTTCTTTCGGGCCGTGGGGGCCCCGACCGGCCCGCTGAAAGATGAGATGAAGCCTCAAGGCCCCGTGAAGTGTGACGCCGTGTCTCTGCTGCAGTGGATGTGCGAGGCGTACAGACTCGGCTCTCCGCAGTATGATGTGCGTTACCATCACGCCAGCTCTGACGGCTTCCTCTGCTTCAGCTACAAAGTCCTGATCCCAAGCTTTGTGATTCCCCTGTACGGGGTTATCCAGATCCTTCCAGGCACCAGCCCTGAGGCCACGGAGGAGGAGGTTTATCGAGCCGTAGCCGAGCTGGTGATCCAAACCATCTGTAAGGTCTTAAGTTTGCGACCTTTCTAAATTTTCAACTGTTAATGTAATGTAACGTTATCAGTTTTAAGTTCAGTATTACGGTTTGAAGGCTTATAATGTTCCTGTTTCAAAAGAATGAGTGGAAAATAAGTTAACAAGTGTTTCGTTTGATGTAAAAAGCCGAACTGGGCCGTGGATTTCGTTTAATTTTACAAGCTCTTGAATTTAGCGGGTATGAAAGAGATTTGAAGTATTATGTTCTCGTTGGTATGTTTTATTGAATTTTAATAATGTAATATTAATCATTTGTTATTTCGGTCAGACTCATCACATTTGGATGATTGCATGTTTTTCACAACTTATTTTGTGTGCTTTTTCACTGCATTTATTTTTTTCACGATCTGTTTTGTGGGGTTTTTTTCACGTTTGACTTTGCATGGTGTGCTCGTTTCCTTGTTTGATGGGTTGTACTGACTATAAATGACTTTTGTACAGTAAATAAGTTGTTCAAGAAAATTTGTGGGCTACTGTTTAAGTCCTTGGTTGTGACTTGCATATTGCTTTTGCTCAAACTCTCGATAAGAAGGTAAACCTGATGCAGAAAATGACCTCAAATCTTGGGTTGACGAGGATATCAAGTCATCTTTCAATAATAATATGGTTTTATAACTTTGACAATTCTTATTACTAAAAATATTAATGTACAAAAATATAAAATAACTTTTTTTTTCTTCTTTAGTGAAATATATATTTCCATTAAGTTACAATAACAAGATTTATGGCTGTCACAAATAATGTAGTCATTGAGATTATGTAAATGTGGTATCTTGCATGTGGCATAAAGACAACACAAATATCTTAGTTACTCATTTATTATTAGATCTGACATAATCAAGCACATTTTAAAAGGGCAAGCAATGAGTTAACTGTTTTCTCCTTAATGTCAAAGTGTGATAACTGGCATGTGGTAAATGGTTCCACTGGCGTCCTCCGTCTACGTTGACTGTTTTTACGACTACAAGCTCCTTTTTTTGATCTCGTCCACCAGATCCGCTCTGGGCACATCAACCTAGGGAAAAACATAACAGATTTTTTAAAAATTTCTTTAAATATACTCCCAAAAACTGAAGTATATATATATTTTATTATTATTTTCATAATAAATATGCAATACAACAGGCTTCCTCAAATCTTACCCTGGAGGTCCGATGCACTGCAGAGTTTAACTCCAACCCTGATAAAACTCACCTATCTGTTTCTAATGATCCTTATACACTGATTAACATGCTCAGGTGAGTTTGATTAGGGTTAGATCCAAACTCTGCAGTGCA
>JAUMHG010000056.1:6902583-6916078 GCA_032359395.1 Enteromius anoplus
AAGTTGTCCTAAAATCAAAAACAATACCTATTCTTGTCTTAGGACAACTTTGATGAAAGGTTTTGATCCACTTTGAAAAGAGCGTTACATATGTCTGAACTCTTACCTTCTACCCTTTTAGTACATTTATTTTTGTTCTTTAATAAGTTCAGTATTGTTTTGGATAGGAAACATGACGTGAGCAAATGACAGACAGCACGTAATGGTAAAACTCATAAGATAAGCAGTGACTGGGGCTGTGATTGAAATAAAGAGGTACCTGTGATAGAGTCATTCCAGAGGAGAAGCGTAGAAATGGCAGGTTTGTAGCACAACGACGGCCCATGAGTCCAGCACACAGCCGCATAGAGACCAGCCCCAGCGCATTCATTATGCACCATCCAAACACAGACCAAAATCACAATACCATAGAGTCCAAAAGCAAGGCAAACCGTCCGATCCCACAAACAGCGAGGATATTCCAGGTGTGCAGCGATGGTGATGGTATCCGCATCAACAAGCAGGAAGAACAGGAGAAAAGTGGTGAGCAACCCTGTCACTAGGGGGCCCATAAGAGAGGCATCACAGCAACAAGGAAGCAAAACATGAGAGGAGGCCGTCAAAAACAACCAGCATCCCCAAACTGTGCTAGAATCATGCCAAACCTCTTAGATGAGCACATAAACAATATTAGAGCATTTTTAGCTCCCATTGAGACATAACTAACCCATATATTGCTTAACTTGCCACTCTTTTCCATACACTTGTTATGGGGCTTTGTTCATATTTTCATTGAACAGTTCAAGTTCAAGTTCATAGACATGATTTCCATCACAGATCACGTGATTTGTCACTAGACACTCAATATCGTCACATTTCCATTCTAAATCTACAGCAGTCAGTATAACTGAATGCATTTTTATAATAACTTAACAGATTTATTCATCCATCCATATAAAGTAATGATGTCCACCATGACTGACAGATTGCATCAGCTGGCTAACATTTAGCATCATGCCGCATGTCTAATACAGCATAACATGCACGACATATTGAATTACGACAATGGAATACATTAAAAACATTAAAACATATCACAACCGGTCATGCAAACGAGACGTAAACATATATGATGTCCCGTTTTCGTACGTGAAAGATACAGCGGGCAGCCATTGATCACACCATGTGTTCCGTCATTAAGTTTTGAAACGCTTTAGATCTCATACTGACCTGTTCTTTACTCGCTTTCTCTGATTTCAGTTTCCTGACGACCTCTCCTTGTGTTTTAATCGCCTCCTGTAGCTGTGCTTTATCGGCCATGGTGCTCCAGAGAGCCGCTGATGAACCTGGGAAGGAACTGCAGCTGCTGCGGCGCACACGTTAAACGTCACTGCGCTTGCGCAGGTGAACACTAGGGGCGCTTTAAGAAAACACGGACGATTCAACTTTTTTTTTTTTTTAAATGAAGAGGAAAATAATTGTTGTTTGTTGTTGTTGTTGTTGTTTTAACGATTATGATTTTTTTTTTTATTTGGATGAATGGAATAACACATTTATTATTGTTAATAATAATAAAAATCAATTAATTATTATCAATATCCTGATGGTTGTTGTTGTTTAAAAATAATAGAAGACCTTGTAGTGCTCCAGCCACTGATCTATACTAGATATAGATCAGTGGCTCCAGCTAGTTTCATCCACATCAAAGATATAATAATAATCTATTTTTATCACTTTTATCAAAATAAATAAACAGGGAGGCATGCCCGAGCCTCCTCAGCTGGCCTCTCTCAATGTGGAGGAGCAGTGGGTCTACTCCAAGCTCCTGCCAAGTGACCGAATTCCTCACCCTATCTCTAAGAGAGCCCCCAGCCACCCTACGGAGGAAACTCATGTCGGCTGCCTGTATCCAGGATCTCGTTCTTTCGGTCATAACCCAAAGCTCATGACCATAGGTGAGAGTAGGAACGTAGATCGACCGGTAAATCAAGAGTTTCGCCTTGCAGCTCAGCTCCTTCTTCACCACGACAGACCGGTACGTCGACCACTTTCCGTCTGTCGATCTCTCACTCCATCCTTCCCTCACTGGTGAACAAGGCCCCGAGATACTTAAACCCCTCCACCTGAGGCAGGAACTCCCCACCAACCTGAAGAGGCCAGGCCACCCTTTTCCGGCTGAGAACCATGGCCTCAGATTTGGAGGTGCTGATTCTCATCCCAGCCGCTTCACACTCAGCTGCAAACCGCCCCAGTGCCCACTGTAGGTCTTGGTTCGAAGGAGCCAACTGGACAACATCATCTGCAAAAACCAGGGATGAGATCCTGTGCTCCCCAAAAACCGGACCCCCTCCAGCTCCCGACTGCGCCTAGAAATCCTGTTCATTAATATAATAAACAGGACCGGTGACAAAAGGCAGCCCTGCCGGAGTCCAACACACACTGGGAACAAGTCTGACTTATTGCAACCAAGCTCTTGCTCCAGTCATACAGGGACGGGACAGCCCTTAGCAAAGGGCCCTGGACCCTGTCTTCCCAGAGCACCCCTCATAGGACACTGCGAGGGACACGGTCAAATGCCTTCTCAAAGTCCACAAAGCACATGTAAACTGGTTAAGCAAACTCCCACGAACCCTCCAATACCTTGAAGAGGGAATAGAGCTGGTCCAGTGTTCCACGACCCGGACGAAAGCTGCATTGTTCCTCCTGGATCCGAGGTTCGATTACCGGACGAATTCTCCTCTCCAGTACCCTGGCATAGACTTTCCCGGGGAGGCTGAGGAGTGTGATCCCCCTATAGTTGGAACACACCCTCCGATCCCCCTTCTTAAAAAGAGGACATACAAATACATAAAGTTTTATTGGCTGTATTTTAAATTTATTCTGTAAGTCTTTGTATTTTATAGCCTACAAAAACTGTTTATTTATTTCGATATAAAAGAATAAAAATATATTTATAGGGCATAGATTTATATGTTATTATTATTAGTAGTAGTAGTGGTATTTAAAAACTAAAAAGATTAAAAAAATTAAACTTACAGATTTATTCTCTATATCTTTGTGTTATGCACTAGTTTTCGTACTGTGATGTTTTAATGGCTGTTAATAATTAATTAAATAATTAATTGATTAATTTATATATTATTTTTTGGGATATGAAATAAGAAATAAAAGTGTGCCAGTGAATAGACATGACAACAACTACTACAATATCTGTCCATTACTCAATCTGAAGTCTTTAATACTTGGTGGTTAAAATCTATGGTGAAAACAACCTCATTAAACAAACACACAGTAAAAGTTGTTTCACAACTGTCGTATGCTGATTTCGGAACAGCGTATATTCATAACAATAGTCCTATTTCTTTGCCCTAAAAACACATGCTAAGAGTAGTGTGCAAAAATTGCTGTAAGGGCAGCATGAATCCAGCAGGAGGCGGTAAAGAGACGCGTCTCTTGCGAAACGACGCGAAACCCGGCGAAAGAAGAAGCGGTCATATGTCATGATGAAGGTGGGGTTGAAATTATAAACAAGAGCTGTACATAAATGTAACGTCAGGCCAGCCTGCTGAAAACCGAGCAAAACACTACTTGAAGCTAAAGGTAAATACCTCCCAGCTCACAGACTAATGTTTACTTTTATAAGTAACTGCGCCGCGCATATTAACGTTGTCTAAAAGGCTGTTACTGAGCGCTAGCTTTAGCATTGACAGAGTAGCATCAGCTGTCACGGGTGACAACTGAAGGAATCAGAAGATTTGCAGTTTATCCTTGTGATGTATCTTGTATTATTACAAAAGATTTATATGTGTATTTGTTAGTGTGTTGTTTATTTCCTGTCTTCATATCCCGAGGTTTCTGTTGTTCAAATCTCTGCCTGCAGGATTCTTGAACATGAAACATCTGTCGCCAATGAACAACCCATATCAAATAAAAGATACTTATTTTGTGCTGGTCAGGTGGTCTGTTCGCCGGCGTCATGAGTCCAGCTCAATGGGATCTTCCTCCAGAGCTGTGCTGCAGGCCCATGGCCTTTGTGGCTCTGACAGGACTGGATGTGGTTTATAATGCCATCCACAGAGCCATATGGGATGCCTTCTGTGCCAACCGGCGGGCAGACAGAGTGCCCATCTCTTTCAAAGTTATGGCCGGAGACCATGAGTATCCAAAGTGCAGAACCAAGGTGAGACAAACAAGCTTTGAAACCTTCTAAACAATGTTTCATGCTCTTTAAACATAATTATTTTAATGCTGGAAAGCTAATTGTGTTTACTTAGTTTGCTAAACACACTTTCTTTTTGTGTTAGAGAACATCATATGAGTGGTACATCCCTAAAGGGATCCTGAAGACGGGCTGGATGAATAAACATCTGAACCTGGTGCCTGCGCTGGTCGTGCTGTTTTATGAGCTGGACTGGGACGATCCACAATGGAAGGAAAAGCAATCTGAATGTGCAACTAAAGTGGAAATTGTCAGGTATAGTTTTATGAAAAGGTCACAATGCTTCATTTGGTGTTATTATTAAACTAAAAAAAAAATAGTTCTTGATAATTTATGTAAAGTTGATATAAAATAAATATAAGTTAAAACAAACAATCTTGTAAACTCAAATAATTTGAAGAATGACTAAAACTAGTCTTAATTGAATTAAAATATAGTTAAAGCAGAATAGTAATATTTAAAAAGACAAAAAAATAAAGTTACTAAAACCTAAAATGAAATTAAAAAAGCATGCTAAATAGGAATATTTGTAAAAGACACAAATCAAATATCAAAGACACATTTTGACAAAGCTGTGGCAAGAAGGTTTGCTGTGTCTGCCAGCGTAGTGTCCAGAGCATGGAGGCGCTACCAGGAGACAGGCCAGTACATCAGGAGACGTGGAGGAGGCCGTAGGAGGACAACCCAGCAGCAGCACCACTACCTCCGCCTTTGTGCAAGGAGGAGCACTGCCAGAGCCCTTCTCAAACGGTTAGAAACAGACTCCATGAGGGTGGTATGAGGGCCCGACGTCCACAGGTGGGGGTTGTGCTCACAGCCCAACACCGTGCAGGACGTTTGGCATTTACCAGAGAACACCAAAATCTTGGTGTTCTCTGGCAAAGGGTTCCTCCTTGCACAAAGGCGGAGGTAGCGGTCCTGCTGCTGGGTTGTTGCCCTCCTAAGGCCTCCTCCACGTCTCCTGATGTACTGACCTGTCTCTTGGTAGCGCCTCCATGCTCTGGACACTACGCTGACAGACACAGCAAACATTCTTGCCACAGCTCGCATTGATGTGCCATCCTGGATGAGCTGCACTATCTGAGCCACTTGTGTGGGTTGTAGACTCCGTCTCATGCTACTACTAGAGTGAAAGCACCGCCAGCATTTAAAAGTGACCAAAACATCAGCCAGAAAGCATAGGAACTGAGAAGTGGTCTGTGGTCACCACCTGCAGTACCACTCCTTTATTGGGGGTGTCTTGCTAACTTCCTATAATTTTCACCTGTTTTCTATTCCATTTACACAACAGCATGTGAAATTGATTGTCAATCAGTGCTGCTGCCAAATCAGTGACAAAGCGGCAGTTACAATGTGTTTAAGTTTTACCTTTATTTTTTTGAGGTGTGTATAGAGAGAGAGAGAGAGATGCATTTACTAAGATAAAAATGCATTGTTTAATTTTGTAACAGAATCCAAAACTATTGGGTGAATACATTGAATCCAATACATTGTATTTTTATGCTGGTCTGATTTATATCTTTCTTACAGGACGAGTTTACAAGGAAGAAACACCAAGGTCGCTGTTGTTTTGATTCAGAAGAAAACTCCTCTCCCACCAGGTATCACAAAACTAAAATGAATGTTTTAGGACCTTCAGTATGTGTCTTGAGAAGGAAAGTTTGATGGGTTACTTTGTGCTTGTGTCTCAGGTGAAGATCTGGTGGCGTCTGAGAGGGCTTCTGCTCTATGTGGGGCCTGTGACCTGTCCGGGAAGTCCCTGTTTGTCCTTCCCCATACTGATCACCTGGTGGGATACATTATTAGGTTAGAGTCTCTCTAGATCTAGAGTGTGTTTGTTATGCCTGAAGGACCCAAAAAGATCAGTCTTTGTGTGTGATGAGTTCAAAAAACCACTTGCTGGATTGATAGAAGGGATCACCTGTTTTTTTTTTAAACAATATAATAGTCAATGCAGATTTTTTAATTTTTATTGAGTATCTAATTACAAATATGCATGTCTGCAGGTTGGAAAATGCATTCTATGAACATGCACAGACCTACTATTATAATGAGATCAGGAGAGTGAAATCTCACAAGGAGTTCCTCAATAAAACTACGCACCAGGTAACTAGGAGCCCGACTGTAAATCTAAAACCTGATTTCTTTAAAACAGCCTTGGTAATGAAGTTCCTAACATTCAAGAGGCATTACAACAAGTGTAAAAAAACAAGAAATCAATTCAGGAACACAGTTCTCAGCTTCTTTTAAATGCATAGCCTACACAAAAATTCTAAATAAGTAATTAACAAATGCTATATATATTGTGGTACTTGGCTTATTAGACACCTGTTAAGTGTGAAAAAGCTGAACTTGCACCAAAATAACCTATGAATGCTGTGAATTGCAGTTGCTGTTTGTCAGGCACCAGTTTAAAATGGGCTTCTTCAGTGAACTAAAGCAGGACACTCAGAACGCTCTCAAGTAAGTGCTGTTAACAGCAATTTTGACACTGCTATATTCATTTCTAATAACTCGTACACATTCCATGCGCTGTCTTACAGATATTACAGGACTGCTTATAGCCTCGTCCATGAACTCAGAGCTCATGAAACCAACATGCTTGAGATCAAAACCATGGCTGGATTCATCAACTACAAGGTGAACTAGATGTTCTGAAGAAAGCGTGAATGGTGCTTGAATATTGTTTTAAATTGGTGTATATTATCATTGTCAATATATATATTTAATTTGTTTCCGTCCTATTAATGTTTTGTCATTTTTACTGTGTTTTTTTTTAATCTATATACTTTTTAAGTATTCTTAAAGTTGAGTTTTAACTGTTTACAAATGTTGACCCTGGCAGTATGAGGTGTCATCTAAACAGCTGTAAATGCCACACAGGAAACTAACTGATCAGAGCTTATTTCCTGTTCTCATTCTTTTCTAAAAAGCAACGTCACGTTCAGTTGTGTGTTGTTCAGACTGTATCTCTCTATTCAGTGTCTAACGGTGGTCTTCTCTCACAGATCTGCAGGCTCTGCTTTCAGCACAACACCCCCCTGGACGCCATCGCTCAGTTCCGCAAACACATCGACCTGTGCAAGAAGAAGATCGGTAGCGCTGAGCTGGCGTTTGAACACACAGCCTGGATGTCCAAACAGTAAGATTCAAACCTGATCTTTATTTAATGTTTTTGGACAAATCAGGATTGGAACGGTTTCAAGGGGTTTTAAAGCGTTCAATTGCAGATCTAAAAATGTCCATCTTTTAGTCCGAGTTTGAATGTCTAATTGGTAGTTATTAAAATGTTGTTGTTGTCGGTCTCGAGCTAATGCCATGTGGTTTTGGTAAGCTGATGTCCTACCCATTGTTTAAAACATGAATTAATACTGCATTTGCATTGCATTAAAATTATATATATATTTTTTAATTATCAGTCAGTAGTACAGACTTCTATTTAAATATAATGAGAGATCTCTGTATTAGAACATTCAAGGTAGTTGCCTTTTTTTTACTCAGAATGCAAATTCTTTAAAAATCACACTGGCAGCTATCTAGCCATGCCCTAGCAACCATTTAGAGCACCCCAGCAACCGTATATCAACATGAGCAAAACATATGTCCGCTCTAAACCATTTGCCATGGCAAGCACCACAAAAGTTTTCTTCAGGAAATGTGCTTGTTGAGTAATTAATATCATGAAGATCTAAAATACAACAGGCATTATGACTACCAGCGCACCAACTGACTAATTGCGCAATGTTTTCTGGGCTTGTTGCTCAACGAACCTGATACAAGAAAACAAGCTAAGTTTAGAATTTTATAAAAAGTATAATTAATTTGCAAAGTGATTGCTGACCTCTGGGCATGACTTTACACATGCGCTCATTTGCTTGTACTGTCTCTGTAGGTTCCAGTCGTTTGGTGATCTCTTCGATGAGGCCATTAAACTGGGCCTCACTGCGATTCAGACCCAGAACCCAGGGTTCTACTATCAACAGGCTGCTTATTATGCACAGGAGCGCAAGCAGCAAGCGGGGCAGCTCTGTAGTCATGAGGTACTGCTACCTAAAATGCATTACATCATTAATGTTAGTTTATTTCAGCTTGTGGTGCATAATCTCCCACTCTTACTGTTCCAGCCAGGCGTCGGCTACTCTGCACCCGACCCATTAGAGACCACCTCTGGAGCTCTAGACTTTTACGGACAGAGATCTTGGAGACAGGGACATCAGAGTGAGTAATGGCTAAAGAAGCATTATAACCCTGTATGAATTGTATTACGTTATTGTGTTGTATTTTATTGTTATTTTATTTTTTACAAATATTTTTAATGAGAGTTGAGCAAATTGACTTGTTATCGTAATGAGGATAATAAATCTAATTCACATGACTGTAATGTAAAAAAAGTCCTTTCAATATCACGTAGAAAGCAAAACAGAGAATAATGACGTTTTAGAACCCTTTTAGAGAAAAGTAATAGTTTATGACATTACAAATACAGTAAAAGGTTGTTATAAATATAAATGAAGTCTTATTTCTGACCCACTTCACTTTAACCCTCAGGCATTGATCCTCCAGATTCTGAGAAGGAGAAACAAGGCATCCTCGCTCTTCAAGTTAAAGAGAGAGACATCCCTCATTCGGTGGGGTTTTATTATAAGTTATATGTTTATGTTTATTTGTGAATTTAGCAAGGAGTGAAAGGATAATAAATCATGTGAAGAGTCTTGTTTAGGGACCAAAATGTTTTATGTTTCTTACAGGGGAAAAAAAATAAATCGCAGAAAAAGAACCAACGGCATTTGCAATCTTCTAATGGTTGCGTGTGTGTGTTTTTGTCAGGAGCTGATCATTGCTCTCCTTAGCAATGCTGTTGCTCAGTTCAAGAAGTACAAGTGTCCACGAATGAAGAGCCATCTCAGTTAGTTCAAAGACACACACATTCATCAGCCAGATTTTCTGTTCTGTGTTACATAATAAATCATTTTTGTTCTCTATTTTCGGTTGGGCTCTGCAGTGGTTCAGATGGGAGAGGAATATTATCATGCAAAAGACTACACCAAAGCTTTAAAGTGAGTTAAAGTTGTTATAGTGGAAGTTTGACTTATATAAATTGAACTGTGCTTGTGTCCGTGCCTGTGGCTTGCAGCTGTACATATAACTGTTGTGTTCTGACTTCCCAGACTGTTGGATTATGTGATGTGTGACTACCGTACAGAACGCTGGTGGTCTCTGCTGACGTCTATATTGTGCACGGCTTTGAAGTGCTCCTATCTCATGGGTCAAGTGAAAGACTACATCACCTACTCCATGGAGCTCGTGGGCAGAGGTACATTGACACCATGCATTCACTCTCTACTCACCTCAATCGAACATTACTGCATTAACAGGTGTATATGTTTGCTTTTTAGCCTCTATTCTCCCTGAAGAGCAGAAGTCCAGGATTGAGAAGAATCTGATTAAAGTGCTCATGGTATGTTTGGGAATATAGCCTAGCTCAAAGGAACGAGTGATGCAGCTGAAAATAATCTGACATTTGATTTTATGATTGTCAGAATGAAGTCCCAGACCCTGAACCAGACTGTGACCCGGTGTCTGTGAAGACGGCCCAGTCCCTGTGGAGTGATCGCATTTCTCTGGCCGGCAATAATGAGTTCACCATTGAGGTCCAGGACTATGTGCCCTTTGGTAAGCACTCAAATAATACTCCCTTTTCAGTATTTTGAGCTGATTAATCATAATCATCAATTTGAGACCTGCGTAACTGCATTTCTGACCATTTCTGCCCTGCATTTAAATATATAGTCCCTCCCCCAAATGTAGTAAAACACTCATTTTGGACTGGGATTGGGAAACGCTGACTTAATGGAATAAAACATTATGAATGCATGTTTATTTTCATGTTGTCCTTCTAGTTCAGTGCAAAGCCAAGTTCCTGTCCCCTAGTTTCCACATCGATGAGCCTGTCCAGCTGCAAGTCTATGTGAGAGCCGACTGCCCACACCCTGTGCGCTTCTCAAAACTATGTGTCAGCCTTAGCAACCAGGTACAGCACACCTAACGCGCACAAACACACACATATGCACTACTCCACTGAACAGAGGCTGTGTTTCAATTGTAGGAATATAACCAGTACTGTTTGCTGGAGGATGCCTCTAAAGGAAAGGATATTCTAGAACCTTCCTCCCAGGAGAACATGTGTCTCGTCCCCGGCAAAACCCGCAAATACTGCTTCAAATTTGTAGCCAAAACAGAAGACGTTGGAAAGAAGATTGAGGTGAAATATATATTTTCATTAATTTCATTTGAATAGATTTATAAGTGCCACAACTAATTGCATAGTATGTTTTATTTCTGTCTGTATTTGTCTTTCAGATCACGAGTGTGGGACTCATGTTAGGCAGAGAGACGGCCCGATACGTCTATCTGAACTGGCGGGGTGGCTGGGGGGATGCTGCCTCTTCCCATGAGACTTTGCAGGCGTCCCGCTCCTTTAAGAGGAGGACACGCTTCCCAGAGCAGCAGGTGGATTGGGACACAGTTACTATACAATCCAGCACTATGTAAGTAAAATATATATATATATATATATGTCATTGTCAGTACAGAAATATTTGGTCAGCATGAAGTTTTAATACATATTCCAAGAAACATTTAATTTGGATACAGTTTCAAAATGATTAATCGTCTCATCATGGCCTTTTAGGATCATATCCAGAGTGCCTAAAATCTCTGTGCAGCTGACTCACGAGCCTCCAGCACTGACCAATGAGATGTACTGTATGATCGTTACGATCCAATCAGAAGAGGACACTGTGGCCAAAGACATCAAACTTACTGCAGGCCTCAAACCAGGTACATACCATGTTATCTGTAACAAAAATGTAATGCGTCCCTGTTCAATAAAAGTATTAATTTCTTTAAAAAATTGTTTTTATTTCTATTGTTTCAATTAGGTCAGGATGCAAATCTCACACAGTCAACCCAAATCACACTAAACGGCACTGAGGTGTGTGATGATTCTCATCCTGCCCTGCTTCCTGACATTCCTCTGGGAGATCTGCAACCTGGACAGAAGGTGCAGTTTCTTTTCACTGAGCTTAATAGAATAAATCCAATACAACTGATGATCTTAACGTTAGTGTAATGTTGTGTACATGTTTTCTTGTGTGTCAGATTGTAAAGCCTCTGTATATTCGCTGCGTGAGCACCGGACCCAGAATATTACTGTTTCACGTGGCTTATTCCATTAGTGCCGGAGTCGAGGGCAAGGACATCACCTGCAAGTGTCACAAAGTATGCGCAATCCTAACACCCGTGTGTCATCAAAACCCATGAAATTGCGTGATGAATGCTATGGAAAGATTTTGTATGTCAGAGCCAGACTTAAACCTCACCCCAGCCTAGTTTCTTGAGGCATAATCTATACAACGGTGTTCAGTTTCATTCACAGAGTTGTATTATGTTTGTTCTTCACCCGCAGGATGAAACTGTTACATTAGAAACTGTTGTTCCTTTTGAAGTGGCTATGAAGTTTGTGTCCAGTAAGGTAAAAGCTGCCCTCCCTATAAACTTGAGTAATATATCAATACTCTTGTTTTTATATATATATATATATATATATATATCAATACTCTAGTTTTATATGTGTGTGTCTATGTGTGTGTCAGTTTGAGCATTTGGAGCGGGTGTACGTGGACATCCCTTTCTTGTTGATGATGGATATTTTGAGCGCGTCCCCGTGGCCAATCGAGCTGGTGAACAGTGAAGTGCAGCTGGCCTCCAGTATGACTGCCATCGATCAGCCCCAGAGTCAAGTCGAAGGAGGTGGGAGAACTTTATTTCTGATCATGGTGGTATTTTCAAATTTATTTAGGGCCTGACTGTGATTCAATTTCTGCTGTGTTTCCAGTCACGCTTCAGACCAGCGAATGTGCCAGTGAGTGTTTCTTGCTCAAATGTCCTCCGGTTCAGAACGGCACCAGTACTGTGGCATCTGGACACTACATCATTTCCTGGAAGAGGTGACGACACTTTAAGTACTCTTACTTTTATCCTGTATAATGCATTCAAGCAGTGACTTTCCTTTTCTCATGCTATTGTCCTATGAGCCATTTTCAAGTGTAAATACTCTGTAACAAATTATAAAAGCACAGTTATTTAATAAAATTTTCTTTATTACTTTTTTTAATCCAGAAAGTCAGCATTTGCTGAGACATCAGTGGTGCGAACGGTCATTACTCTGCCACATGTGATGGTTGAGAACATTCCACTTTATGTCCAAGCAGGTCAGTCTGTTTTTGTATTAAAATCTCTAGTATACATTGAATCATCTGAGACTTATGTGCTTTCTCAGTCTTGTAATTCATTCAAAGAAAGGTCCATTCATACTAAGACCTACAACTATAAAGACAAATTCCAAAATCATAATAAAATTCAAGAGAATGCAGTTTAGCACACAATTCTAAAGATGATGAGGACAAAAAGATGCAAGATTTGACAACAGCTGATTTCAGTGCTCACACATTTAAGAAGGTGTTGCAGTGAAGCTCTACATAGCACACATTGTGTTATTACCTCACTTTTCCTGTGCTAGTTTCGACAACATTGTCTTGCCTCCTTTGCTGCAGTGGAAAAGACTGTTGTTTTTCCTTTTTTCCCCACTACATTGACTGTCTTAGCTAAATTGACTGTTAGATCGGATTACACTAGCTAGTTTCACTGTTTAGATGCACTTAGGACATAGCATGCTGAGGACATCTGCCGGTTAAAGCTGTGTAATTGCAACAAGAAGCTGAAATTGATCCTAACTCATGGAAGTATGAATAAAATGTGTCTTCTAAAGCTAAACTCTTTAAGCACAGCGACCGATTCTTACAACTCCCTTTGTCTCCAATAACCAAAAGCACCCGTTCTTGCAAAAAAATTGCGAAATGAAAATCAGCGGCAGGTCACCTACATTAAGCTTTGTGTGCTGCATTTTCAAAGCAATGAAAGTGAGGATAAACTGACAGATAGTGTTGGTTGGTGACAATGCCAATATAGTTATAATTGCTATTATTCTTGGTGTGAACAGACATTTGCTCACTCATGTTCTAGAGCTGCCATCGTTTGGTCGTGTGCGCGAGTCTTTACCTGTTCGATACCGTATGGAGAATCGGACCGGGCTGGTTCAAGATGTCGAGATCAGCGTGGAGCCCAGCGATGCATTTATGTTTAGTGGACTCAAACAGGTCAGTGCACGGGGTGGCTTCATGTTTCCTTCACATTCTATTTTATTTGATGAATGCTAAACTAAATGGATATATGTAT
>JAUMHG010000056.1:6950675-6962535 GCA_032359395.1 Enteromius anoplus
TGCCTTTTTGAGCTTAGCACTGAAAACATTATATTTTACGGTTTATTCTTTCTTTTTTTTTTTTTTTTTTTTTTATCGTATGCGTACCGAACCGAAAGCCTCGTACCGAACGGTTCAATACGATACGATGTATCGTTACACCCCTATTGTTAAGACTATTGCATTCTGTGACTTTCTTTTGCACTTTTTCCAACTTCTTCTGGACAAGAAAGCGTCCCTTAAGAAATGCATCTGTTCGAGGTCTGGTGGATGTGACCCTAAATCAACCTAATTATACAATCAGTACTTCCTCAGGGAATTGGAGTATTTTGATTTCCAGGCTTACAAAAGTCAAGATGAAATGGACTTTAGGATTTGAATATAAATAGTTTTAGCTGTAACACAGCTCTAAAATATTTTGTCAGTGATTTAAATGACGTAAAAGCAAATATTTGTAAAAATCCTTATTCAGTATTCGCATATAACTGGACAAAATGAAAACTGTTACTCATCTTCTGTCTTAATGTCAAAAAGACGTGGGAAGCCTCTTAGTCAGTCCAAAGGACTAGTGACTAGTCATACAGACAACTCACCGACCAGTTGACAATGAACATGTGTAGTTTTTCTCATCTGTATTTCATATCTAGATTTGCATTTATTAAATGGTGTGCTAAAATCAGATAAGCTCGATGTGCTGAGACCTGTTGTCACAACATTATATTTAAGCTAAGTTGATTACGCATGTGCTCGTTTTGTGATACTTTACCCGACTTGTTCAGACCCTGAGGGCAAAATATAACAGGATAAACTGCATCTCATATTTTGATCGGCTAATTAAGGTTTCCTGTTGGATGTCATTATACCAAATCACTGCAGAGAGATCCCAGACCCAAGCTCAAAGCCTGAAACAACAGAGTGCTCCCATAAAAATAAATACTCTTATTGCCGCTGTGCCAGAACCCCTCGTTACAGCTGCTCTCCTCTGCTCTAACGAGAGGATTAAGAGACGACGACCAAGGATTACCCCTTCCCAGTTTGATTAGTCTACGTCCAGCAGTCTCACCTACAAAGTCCAGGAATATACGTCTTGTAAGCCAACATTTGGAGGAAACTTGAACCTGACGTGAAATGCACCACTTGATGGTCCCCTAAAAAGTGTCAGTGGCACGTGAATTATGGTTGACATACAGCTTAAATATACGCTGCCCTGCGTAAAATGGATGTTTCATTTTGCTTCACTTTAAAGAGTTGAGGTAAAGTTGAATGGTAAAAGATAAACCGCATTGGTTTGAGGATCCTTCATGTTTCCTTGCAACATTGGGTGTCAAAGGTTAAATAATGTGGTCATTGTGAAGTATGAGTGTCATTTGGGGCATTAAGCACTAGCGAGGGCTGTGAAACCGGGAGGGTCTGTTTTAAAGTTGGTTAAAATGATTACAAGGCTCTCTCTTGATATATAGACCTTTTGAATCTCGACTTGATTGTAATGTACAGTTCCTTTAAACAGTCAATCTCCATTGAAGTTCTCGTGACTGATATCAAAGCACTAGCATTTAGTTTTGGTTGTGAAGTCTGCTGTTGGTTTGTTGAAGAGGCAGTTTCTGTTGTTAATGATTCCTGCAATCAGAAGAAATGGTAGAAACAGCTGTGCCTTTCAATCTTAGCTTAAAGGCAAATCATATCTTAGCTACTCCAGATTCAAATGGAAGGGTCGCATTTAAATCGTAACTACGTTTATTGTCTGTATTTGATCATACGTAAAATAACCATTTTAAAGAAACACTACAATACAGAGCAGAAGATGGAAATGAATCATGGCTATGACGAACAATAATTTGTTAGTTCATGATATCTAATGCATGAAAAATGTAAATAAAAAATGTTGAAATCGACATTCAGAACCTATAGTCGATCAAATTTTTCCAGGTCGATTATTTCGATTACTTTCCCTTTAAAAACACTACCGCGTGTGGAGTCACGTGACTTGCTCCGTTACGTTACCCTACATTCACACCAGACAGAAGATACCGTCGCGATCACATTTTTCCTGCGCTGCCAGACATGTACAAGACAGAACCTGAAAAGGTTAACATGCTCGTGTTTCTTAGTAAGAACCTAAATTTAAAAATTTATGTTCATACAGTGACATGACAAGTTGAGGAGTTGAGTGTTGAGGAGAATTCTATTTTTATTACAGCAATCTGTTGTTTACATTGACACATTGAAGCGCATTAAAATATTTGTTTACAGAAGATGCAAGAAATGCACCGTTTAAAATATATATTTACAGGATATACAAAAGTTATTTTATTTAGAAGAGATACTGCTTATTTTCTACTTTCAATAAGAAAAACATTAATAATTTATTTTGTTATTTAATTTTTTTTATAAGAACAAAGTGACTGCTAGTTTTAGGCGATGTTTGCTTTAATTTTAGTTGTTTAACATTGATGTTTAATAAATAATCATAGATAGAAGATGTGCGTTTCCTTCAATTATTCTAAAATAGTAATGCTCCCTTCGTTTAAAACTCTCTCACTTGTAATTTGTGAGCATATTTACTGTACAAGATTTGTCAGTGAACTGTGAGGGCAAAAAATTTATAAAATAATCATTCATTAATTGTAATCGAGTTAAATTATTCAGTTAATCGAGATTTAGATTTTAGGCCAAATCGCCCAACCCTAATCCATTGTGCAGTTAAATTATAAAGTCTAGAGCGATATATCAGTAAATATGTTATTGTACTTATTATGAAATAAATGTATTTTAAATAAATTCCCTTTTCACTTTTTTGGTATATTCAGTCTTTTTAAACTTACAGTGTTTTATTTCTTAATTCATACAGGAAATAAATGTCCATGAACTACTGAAATACCACCATCCTATTGTACTTATTCAGACAAATGTTGGAAGCATTTGCTCCACAATATTGGTTAAAACCCACAGAAAACCAAATGACTCTGAATTCTTTACATGGCTTATGCGATATTTTTAGTGTGGTGGCGGTGTGCTGCCGGTCGAGTGAGTTTGCGGATTGTACAAACCGCCTGACTTCTGCTTGCATTCTCTAGTGTTAGTTTGGGGGGCGGGAAGGTAAAAACCATGAAGTAAAGGTCGCATAATCATCTGCATTGTTCAGAGATAAAGTTGCAAGCTTTGGCCTTATAGTTAATGCTGAACCTGACCCTGTGTCTTTCATTACTCTTCTGCTTTTCCACTAACACATGCCTAGCATCGAGTGTTAATTCATGCAGGTCAGCGGGGGAGTCATGGTATGCAATATCCACATGCAAATGGGGTCGACGGACAAGGTTGATAACTTACAGCTGTAAGCGGACACTTTTGTGGGGTTTTACATTTTCTTATTGATTTGTTTTGACTCGCTCTCGCCTCTGTTGAGTCCAATCATATTTTCCGGTGTCTTATTTCCCCCAGTTTTGTGTTTTTCTCGGACAAGGAGTTTTAAAACAATTGTAGGGAATTTTATGCTGTCATGGGTGAGCTGGGAGAGAGATTTACTGTTATCTTACCTGGCTATCGCTCCGCACAAAATTACACTGACTGACTATAGGGGGATTTCTGGAGGAGTTCCCAGAGTCATTAGGAAAGTAATGTTAGGGAAGTCTGCATTGGAAGTCTGCAAATGTGTAATTAATTTAAGGGCAATAAGTAATACGTTTTGATTGCAGCCTCTGAGAGAAAAATTGTTCTACAGTAAGAGGAAAGATTTGTGCGTTGCTAATTTAGGAAAACCTATCATATCTTGTAGCCTAAAATGGAAACTTCCAACGTGATTCTAACCGCTACACATCTTGAGATTTTCAGATCCACATCAGACACACACACACACACACACGTATACACACACATTCTTTCACTCGCAAGAAAAATGCCAGAGCTCGGTGTCAGCTTTAAAGGGATTCACTTAAATGGTGACAAAATCCCAGACTTTGTTTCAGTAGATACTTCAATTGGGACATCTGTTGTGGGACAGACTTCCACCTGCAGTTCCTAAATGGTCTTTGGCGACTGGCGATTTTCTGAATTAAGGGACCTTTGTGCTGCTTTTAAATGAAAAAATAAAACACTGAGTTTGTAGCACATATGGTACTAGATTCCTTACCATTACAGTATTAGGAGATTAATGATTTGTAGGCTATTTATTCTAAATAGCTAATTGCCCAGATCAGACGTTTTTTCCATCTTGAAGGCATCTTAAAGCCGCAATCAGTCTCTTGACTTTTGGTATATGGTCATCATTATTTCTAATCTGACCCCACTGGTATCAGACTGGCCATAGTGTCACGTAACAGCTCTAAAATAAATAACAGCTGGTCCTGCAGTTCAGAGCATACTGAGTAATAGTTGGTTGATTTTCTAGATGCGACAAGCTTAGATGTCAGCGAACCATGTGACTGGATTTGACCAATTACCCTTACCTCTACAGCTCTCACTGTGAAAAATGCTTCTTCAAGAACTTCTTGTACTGGCGTATAATCAGTTTAAGCTTCACTGCATATCATAATAGTGATGTTTGGCCAAAATTAGGGCGGTGTTTTCTTCTGAAAGTCCAAGCACTGATATGAGTGAAACGTTTTAAGAGAGTGAAAAGTGTGGTAGCTGTTTTGTTTTTCTAGAGCATGTCAGGACATGAGGAATGTTGAATCGTCACAGATCAATAGTCGTTCAGTATTGATCACGGAAGCATTTTCTGAAAGCATCGGGCTTAAAAAAAAAAGTAAATAAAAATGATGTCATTGTTTTACCATCTCCACTAAGGACTGTTTTAGGCTTTTTGTTCAACAAAAGATAAACATGTCCATATTTTTACATCTTAAGCACTGTTCAAAGTCTCTTTGTCATATGTGTCCCATTACTTTCTTGCAAAAAAAAAAAAAGCATCGGCATGCCTTGAGTTATAATGTATGTTTTTAATTAATGTATGTTTATTGGGAAGATGTGTCATTTTCAGTCATTCATCAGATTGGCTTTTGAGACACTGTTGTTTACCACAAGCTGTTTTGATTGTTGGAAACTATTTGAGCTTGATTGTCATTTTGAATGCTTTTTGTTTGTTTTCTGGTGCTCCGTGCATTTCCTTCCAGACTCTTAGAGAGCAGCTTTGGATGGCTTGAAAAGGAGCGCTCCTCTAGCCATTTGATTGGATGGGAACACTGAAGTATTGGCAAGGCACTCAGAATTGCCATGTACCCACCACACAAGTGCACGCACACACACACACACAGTTGCACACCATGTTTTCATTGTCCGTGATTTATTTGGATTCTGAAGATGTCGTGAAGTTCTCAACAGTCTCCCTTTCTGGCGTTCTTCAGTTTTTCTAATAGTGCGAGCGGCTTCGTGTCTAGTGACGGCAGTTCAGATTCAGGATATGAAGTTCAAGTGTTAAATGAGGGGTTTTCGAACTGGAACGTTTGAGAGTGAACAAACTGTTTTAATGGTGTATTAAGATAATGTAACACTTTCTTCTTGCCACTGTCAGTCTTACCTTTGGGATTTTTATGCACTTTAATTTAAAAATAGTGAGTTTCATTTGTATAGCGCCTTTCCAAAGTAAATGTTTTCCACATAATATTTGTCATTTGTTTTCACTTGGGCAACGACAATGTTAACACTTTAGTATATGGGCAAATTCTCACTATTAACCATTTGCTTGTTAGCATGTCTATTATTATATATCATATATTTCCTGTTTATTAGCACTTATAAAGCATATTCTGCATGAACATTCGCGTTGCAGGTGTGCTGTGATAACCCTATACTGTGGATTCTCATTTACAGTCGTCAATTTTGTTAAAAGCCTTAAATCCAGGAAAATGCTGTACAGACATTTACACAGTCCAGAGCTGTCTCTCCCTCTCTCAGATATCTCCATATTGGTCTTTCGCTTATTTTTTCCCTTCTTTCCTAACCCTATCCTAGACATCACACAGTCTCCGTAAACTGTAAAATGTCAGTGGGCCCCCAACTTTGGGGCCTCTGTTAGTTCTCCAGCTAATTTGCAGCCAGCCCTTTTTATAATCACGTTTTTTATTTATTCTTCTTTTGCTCTTCCAGTTATTGCGGAAGTGACTGAAGCTGTTAACCTCGAGGTTTTCAAAGACAGCTTCAGCCTGCTAATGTACTTTCTTTTATTTATTCGCTTTGTTTTTCCTTTCTTTACGTCTCGGGCATTCTTTTAATCTTTTCATTCATCCGGACTACTTTGATACCCAGTTCAGGCTGTAAATTGCACATTGTGCGACAAGACTACAGGGATAGAAAGGCGTTTTAACACAGACAAGGTTGTCATCACCTCCTTTTGAGAAGGGCTGTGCAGTGTCATCCAACATTTTCAACGAGAGAGCGTTAAACTTCAAACATATCCAGAATTCTTTGTGGTTTTCTCATCTTATTGCTCTGTAAAGAACAGCATTCATTTCGGAGTATGTCATGCTTATTGCCATTCAAGGGTGTTTGCCATAAGACCGAATGAATGCTGCAGTTCAGTGCATGTTCTGCTGAGAGGCCAAGTTAAGAGTTTTGACTGTTAATTGGGAGTTTAATCTTTGTTAAAAATGAAAAAAGCAGTGTTAAAGTTTATTTGTTATTCTATTATATTCTATTTTAATTTTGTATTATTATTGGTTAAAAAGCAAAACATTTTGGCTATTTAATTTATGCAATGAATCTGGGTTCGGTGTTAAGTCTTCAGCCCAATGTTTCATTTTGCTCGGCTTTGGCCAAGATTTTTCATTTTTGCAGTTGCCTGACATTCATAGGATGCCCTACCGCAGTATTTCAGATCTTGCATTACATTTGGTCCTGATAAATGTGAACTCTGTTGTTTATGCGTTGTGTAATGAAGTCGTAATTCGTATGATGTCAGATTAATTTAAATGAAGATTTATTTACCGCAGCTCTGCCCTCCTCTTACACTGAAAGTCTTTTATTCCAGATGTTTCTACTGATGTTTTGGCATCATCAGCAGACAGTGACTTGGTTTGATCTTTTAAGATTTGTTACTTCAGTAGGCAGGCAAACCCTGCATTTTGTGAGAATATTGCTCAGCTAATGTTTTCACACTGACAGAGTGTTGGAGGTCGACAAGTTTAAAACGCGCGTTGGATAGTTGTGTTCGTATAATATAATATAATATAATATATATGGGCAGGTAGATGGATGCAGGAAGAAATCTAGTTGAGCTCGCTAATTGACCAGTCCATTTTCTGACACACAGTTGATTAGTTGACTGTTGTGACCCATGACTAATGTGCCATGACATCCATTGGTGCCTCGGGTCGTGAGCGATGCCTGAGCGATCATTATTGGCAATGCTGTCAATATTGGGTTTATCAGATTTAACACTGTTAACAGCATATTTGTATGATTTCCCCACTGTTGTTTGGATGCATTTGCAAACGGATTTACCAGAAACCCTCGGATGTTCAAAAAATAATCCAGTATTGTTTTTGACTGCACCTGACATGTGCACGTATACACACATACTTTTACCTATACGCACATCATCTCCTACTGACATGTCGGCTCCCACACATACACTGCGGCATAAAGGATGCAGCAATGCATGCTGGGATACAGAATGAACCCGTTAACCCACCGCGGCCCCTCGGCTGCCTGATGCAAGAATGCCCCCTGTGGAGAAACACACACACGTACCCGCACATTTACCGCAACACACACTCACTTTTTAATGTCTGTTTTTGAATATCTTCATAAATCTTTCATATGCACCCAGGCAGAGGAGGCCAATTTGTGCTCAGCTCATATGATTAGTTAATGGGGTTTATTTGAGTGTTTTTCAGTCATGAGATGCAACACGAAACGTTGTTTAAAACGAGATCAATACTTGATGTGGTTATCCATTTGCTTTAATGAATAGTTCAGCTGCTGTAACTTAAAAAGACTGGGATTCAAATAAATATTATATGAGCTGATATTATTACATACACTTTTTTTTTTTTAATCATTTTATATGTTGGCAACCCCAGCCCAGCATATTAACTTTGTGGTTTGTGTCAGGATAATGTACGTTACATGTAAATATAACTTATAAATATGTGACTTATGATATATACACAGTATGCATACATATATTATGTAAATATAAACACATATATTATGTATTTTGGATGTGATTTAATCATGATTGATGGTTTGCCAGCACTAAATGTTATTCCTGTCATGATCAGAACTGTCAGATGCATATTTAAATCAAGTGGAAAGCACACAGAGTGTATCTGCTGGTGTTTTGACCTATTTTAAGTGACACTGTTGCGTGTGCATGATTTGCCCTGTGCCTTTCAGCATATATTTTTAACCCTCCAGCACACTGGAGAACATTTGTTAAATGACGGATGGAAACCTGCAGCAGCTGTGTGTGTGAGATGCATTTGAGCATTTATAACTGCAGAGCACGCAGCTTAACGCACATGCAATTTGTCTGTGAGATACCAGTGTCTAAATACATGTGCGTGCATTAAAGTACTCCTCTTAGGAGTTATGAAAGGTTCATATTTTGATTTTTGGGAGTTCACAACAACAGGTTGACATGCATGCAAGTCCAACAAAATTCAATGATTCATAGTTGACTTTCTTTGATTTGTATTTCTTTGATATGTAGAATAACTAGAGTGGACCGAAGACCCAAATCATCATCAGAAATATGGAGCACTAGCGCAGAGATTAGTGCGTTTTATAATCTGGAACTCCATGTTCTGTCCGGCATCAGAGCTGAATCTGATCTTGCCGTTATTATCTGAGCTACGCATTACAGCTCAGGGACAAGTTATACTAGTATCTTATTAGTATGATTCACAGTGTTTACTTTAAGGAGTTAACCTTTTGACAGAATCGGTTTAGAATCAAGAGATTTTAGCACTACCAAGACCTTCAGTTTATTCCTGCTTTTCAAGCACTTAAAGTAAAGTTGACTTAAACTTTTAGGTTCCAAACATTGCAGTTATCTATTCTTTGAAAGAAATTGTGTGGTTTAGAGAAACTGTATTAATGCTTGTTGTCGGTTTACGTCATATCAAAGTGTCTTTTATGGTAAGCAGTGATCCATTCTGTTTTAGCGGTGAGAGGACAATGCAAACACTTCTCGCACAATCATACACACCCCTTTTCTAAGTGTTTACACAACATTGGTGGAGTCAAGTGTCATATCCTCAGGGTCATGCAACAGTATAGGGATATCACCCGCGGAGTTAAGCGGAGGGTTTTAGCTTGAAAAAGAGTCTGAAAACCTATATAGGCTGTAGTGAAAAATGATTTGAATTACATTTATTTCATGCTTAGTATAGTACAAATGCATTTTCATATTTATGTACTTAATAAAATGCCATGGAATTGTACTTTTAGAATACTAAACCTAAAAAATATTTAAAAAGAGACATAAATCACGCATTTTAAGCTTATTAATAAAAAGAAATGCTTTAATTGTGCACATGTAATACTTGAAATAAAGTTTAAATAAAATATTTTTATATCAGTAGTTCTCAAGTTATCTGTCAGCATGTTAATAGGTTTGAACCATACTTAGTATGGAAAAATATATTTTAAATATATTACTTCTTTACTCTATATATTATAATATTCAGTATTATTATACTTTTATAGAATGTATTTTTTAATAATGTAGTAATATTATTAATATATTTTTTAAAAGATTTATAGTTTTACACATCTCTATTGTTTAAATGCAATGTTGAATTGTATTTATTTTAATTGCATTTTAATTTTTAGTTACTTTCCCCTTCATTTAATTGTAGAATTTCATATATAGAATCTATAGATTACACAGCTTTTTTTTTTCAGTTTTGCATGTAAAATTCTGCCAATTATCATTATCAAAGATCTGGATAATGTAAGATGAGTCATCCATAATTTAGTCTTTTCCCAGATGAGAAATATCCTGCATTATTAGTTTTCAATTTTTTAGAGTACGAAAGTGGCATCGAAGCTAACAGGCATAGACTTAAATCCAATTTTTCATGGGGTCCTTAATATCAAACCAGTGTATTTGTTTGGTCGAGTTTGTTTGTTTAATGTTGCCATAGTAGTCGTTCTGTGAATGGGTTTGATTTGAATGACAAAGCAGCTAAAGGAAGCCCCTTCTGCACTGTGGGGTATTGGCAATAGAGCCGTAATCATTCACATCAAAACCTCCCCTTGCCAATGGGATCAGTTGGTCACCCCGATTTCTGTACTACGTTTAAATCTTAGGGCCGATTTCGATGTTTTCAGCTTCAATTGCATCACAGATGTAGTACTGTAGTGATCTGTAGAGGGTAGGTGGAGGGCAGTCATATTTTGAGCTTGAATTCGTTTTCTTTGATGTCTCCCCCTTGGAGCCATGAAACCTAGTCTCTTTTTTTGTGGAAGATGTGCCAAACAGTCTGAGCTTCTGTTTTCTAAGAGACTCACATCTCATTCATTTAAGTTGTGTCGTGATTGAAGTCAGGCAGATCCATGGGGCATGAACATGCTGCCACACGAATTTGAGTGGAGTTGCAGAAAAATGCCGCCTGACAGCTTTTGGATGTTTTGATCCGTCCTGGAGACGAGACGCAAGACTGAAGTAGCCAAAAATTTGAATTCTTTCAGATCTCTGGCAGGAATTGCTTTCAACTTCACTATCTTGCATGCCTTTCTGTTACCACCATCTATTGTTACAGTAACTATAACAGCTGTTCAGATGGTATTAGCCATTTAAGGTGAATTACGAGTGATTAAGCTTCTGTCACATTGTTTACACTTTTGAGGTAATCAGTGTATGTCTTATTTATGGTCATCTCAGCACATTTAGCTGAGATTCAAGAGAATTTGAAAGAAAAATGAACACCTTTGTGTAAGTACATAGAGGAAATGTTCGATGAGTTTTAGTAGGTCTATTGGAAATGTGTTGTGCACACTTTTTTTGGTTAAAGATAATCTCCTTTTTAATAAAACCACTTCCTCACTGTTTAGTCCCACCCTTCTGACACAAGTTATAAGATGATTTGTTGTGGCATCTGGTCACTCCTGTTAGATATCCTGACACGCAATACCAGACTGACAACTGTCATGTGCTTTGCGTGTGTGTGTGACTTATAGCTTAAGTCTTTCACAGCCAATCGGTGTGTTGATTTTTACATTTATTTTGTTGTATATTAATGTTTCAGCAATTTGGGGTTGGTAAACTTTTTTTTTTTTTTATGCCGATTGAGGCTACATGTATTTGATCAAAAATATATCATGTGTGTAAATAAACAATAATAATATTGAAAATTGTTATTACTATAACAACTATATTTAACTTATAATAGTAATAACTGTTTTTTTTTTGGTTTTTTTTTTTTTTGTAATTTAAAATATAACTTATTCCTGTGATTTAAAGCTGAATTTTCAGCATCATTACTCTAGTCTTCAGTGTCACATGATTCTTCAGAAATCATTATAATATGCTGATTTAAACATTTCTTATTATTTCAATGTTAAAAACCAGCTGAACTGCTTAATGCCTTTGTGGAAATTGTGATACCTTTTTCAGGATTCTTTTAGTGAAAAAACTGCATTTGTTTAAAAGAAATATATTGTAATATTGTATACACCTTTTTATATTCACTTTGGATCAATTTAATATATCATTGCTAAATAAAATTTATAATTAAAAGGATTATTGTGATCGTTTTACCAACTGATTTATTTGTTGGTTTATTTGAATTTTTGCAGATATTTAGGATTACTAAAAATATCTATTCTTTCCCATTAAAATTTCTAATTTCTTCCATTTTCCATTAAAGGTGTCATAGAATGCATTGAGAGAATATTTTAAATTGTTCTCTGATATGTACATAGAAGGTATGTAGCTTAG
>JAUMHG010000056.1:6967285-6986184 GCA_032359395.1 Enteromius anoplus
TTCTTATTTTCTTTTCATTTACTTATTAGTCAAAGTTTGGTTTAATTTGCAGCTTGTTCTGACCTGAAACTTCTCACTTATTCAGAATGAGCCTTTTTTTTTTGATGAACAATACAGTTTCAATACAGTTTCTTCTGTTTATGTGCATTATAGAGGGGAATTTATATAAGATGGTTGATAACACAAGAATTGACCTGTGTCGGAACAACTTTACAGTAAGGTTTTGTGTGTTAACATTAATGCAGTAGCTAATATAAATGAATGGTGAAGTTTAGAATTACTTTATTATTATAGTTTATCAGAAGAATAGAAGACTTTATTAGAAAATGCTTTATTATATTTAGTTAATGGACATTTATCTTTATTAAAGTATGTACACAAATAAAATTACAACGCAAAATTGTATTTTTTAATATTTTACCAACTTATTTTAGTACACCAGGTTAAACGGAAGAAAATGTTATGTAGCCAAATATTTGAAACAAAATAAGTTTCTCAAGTTTTTACATTTTTACTTCAGTTAAAGTTTTTTATTTCAAGTAACGAAAATAGTTTTTGTTAACTTTTTTTTTTGTGTGTGAACATTTCACTGCAGTGTTGACTTAGGGACATGTGTGAAGACTTCTCTCTGCATCAGACAAATTCTTAGTACTTTATTGCTTTTGGCTGAACAGAATTCTAGATTATAAACCAGCATGGAATGTTCATCTCATTGAATTCCTACTAAGTGCCTTAAATTTAGTATATTTCAAGTAGGGATGCTCATTTTAACCGGTTAACCGTTAACCGACTGATTTGAATTTTGACCAATTAATACAATCAGTTAAACAGTTTAAAGGGTCATTTTATTTATTTATTTATTTCAGTATTTTACCTACTCATATAAAATCTCATGTTATTGGCCACATTCACACAGCAGCAGAACACAGTTGTTGAGTCCTAATACAGGGAGTGACAACCGCGTTCTGTAACGGAACTCACCTGGAAACGTTCAGAACTAACAACCGTGTTCTCGGAACACACGCGCTGTGTGAACGGAACAGGACACGTCATTCACTGCTGAAGAGAGCCACTCTGCTGCACAAACGCGCTTCTACCGGGTGTTTTTATGTGTGTTTTGGGTAACTTATATTGATGGAGAAATGAGCTGCTTGCATCTGAAAGCTTTATTAGATCTCGTCAGTTTTCCGCCGGAGCCAGCAATCGGTATTTTTGTGTGCAGTATGCGGTCCATGCATAGTCAGGTTGTTCACTAGACTCTTATGTTGCCCTTAAGTCTGATATTTCTCACGTGACCTGGTAGTAAAAGATATCTTCAATTCTGCATATGTTTGTGCTGCGATCGCTTTTGAACTCAAAGTGCTAACTTGTCTTGTGTTACTTGAACACCTGGGTTTTTTGAGCAGGTTTGACAACCTCCTGGCACCAGGCCAGATTGTAAATGGGACACCTATGCGTATCTATAGTTAATGTCTCTGTTAGAAGAAACATAACCTTTCATGTCCACTTGCAATCAGATTCCTGCATCAGCGTCTTTGATACCCTGCATCTTAGGGCAGTGTTTCATCCTGTCTGATTGTTGCTTTCCACCTTCACATGGACACTAGTTTACTTTGTGCGCTCCTCACATGTGTTTTGTTCTAATCAGCTTACCCTTGTTCTTCACCATCCAGAAAGGTGCATTACCAGCATGTTTGTGTCCTCACTTTGCACACCCGATAAGCCCGATTTGGATTCTAAGAGCCAGGGATCCATGCTGAGCTTCTTACCCAGGTGCCAAGGCCTGCTGGCTGGGAGGGTTTCCTCTTCTGGGTGTCTCATCCAGGGTCTGTACTGGAGGTTCTAGCACCAGATGTTCTGTGCTATTTTTGGGAGATGTCTTTGAGTAGAACAGAATGTGGGTCGGCCCGGAGAGCAAGTGTTAAGTCGGTAAAGGATGATAGAGTTGTGTTAAGGGCAAAGATTTAATCTTAGCAGGTTAAAGGTGGGATCTGTCGTTTCTGCTGCAGCGCTTTTCAAAAACAGAGAATGAAGATTAAAGACTGCTAAAAAGTCTGTTTAAAAATCTCTTTTTGTAGGGTTTATAATCAAAAAATCTTTTTCAGGTTGTTTTTTATTTGAGTTTGTTGACTTTTTCCCTGAACTTTATTGCTATCTGCATCCATAGTAGTATAATTTATTTCCATTATATCAAGTGATTCAGATGACCTCAATTATTTGTTCTATTAATAATGGATTGTGTGTTTTGAACATGGCACATAACTTCTCTAGAAAATCACGACACCTGTAAAGCACTGTAACCTTTCAGCTTTGTTACACTAGGTAAATCTTTGACCCTTGATCTTTGCCCTTCACAGGTGATGTGTCTCCTATCAGCATGTCTCCCATCAGCCAATCCCAGTTCATCCCACTGGGAGAAATCCTGTGCCTGGCCATTTCTGCCATGAACTCCGCTCGTAAGACTGTCACACAAGAGACTCTCATCGAACACCTAGCAACATGCTTCCCAGGTAACATCCTTCAATGACATCACAGACAATCAGTGACAAAAAAATGCAATTAAACCTGTGTCACCACAAAACAAGTCATAATGTAGCCTAAAATATGCTACATTTAGCTTTTTCCGTCTTTAATTTAGAATCATTCTGTTTTCTTGAAGCATTTGTACGTTTTGCATGCTAAATCTGCTTTATAATGGTTCAGTGATTTTAGTTATTGCAGTTTTTGCCGGTAACACAAATAGTAACCATTTATACAGCCGTTTGCACATGATAATAGCCATATCCTGGAACGTACTGGGTAAAGTTTTATAAACAATGATGTGGTCACAGCAGTGATACGGAAAGTTTAACATCTGTTGTTATATGCTGTTTTTCAGAAACACAGCACAGGATAATAATGTTTTGCTGGAATTAGCGGTTGGATTATGAGGGAAAATGTGTTTGTTTTATATTTTCTCAGAGGAAGTGGTTGTAACAACAGTTAACAGACGCACATACATAGTGAATGAATAGACCTGAAGTCTGATGTAAACCCTTTTATTAATAAAATCTTGGTTTTAGTAGTTTTTTTTAAATATAATAATTAGTTTTGTCCATTGATAAAAATATAAAAAATCACAGTTAAGTGCAATTAATCCCACCTAACATGTAAAGTTTTAAATATACTATTATATTGCAACAATTTCACTTAAAAAAAAAAAAAAAAAAAATTGACGACACCAAGGACAGTACATTTAAAAAAAATGTAAAAAAATAAAAATTCTAGTATTCAACTATTGACTATAGCCATTCATCATTAACTTTTTTGGTAAATGTTTTTACACGATAATCAAAATTGACAAGAATGGGTATTGTTCAAAATTCATGTATAATATGTAGCCTTAGTCTGCGTTTAATCAATGTTGTCATCAATAGAATTACATGCCTCGTCACTTTTGATGGTGCCCAGACGTGATTGTTTGTCACAAGGTGTTAAGTGACTTGTCACACATTCGTGAAGACAAGAGTGCACGAAAAAAACCTGTTGGTTGTTTAGTACTTCTGTGATTCACCTGAAGTCACGATGGACTAGAGATGCCTCTTAAACATTTTTTTCCTGCAGTGCAGCATTGTAGTGTCTTTGGAGTGCCTCAAGGAGCCAGCACAACGGTCATGATGCACTGGATACTGTACTGTACTGTAGAGGCCTGCTTTCCCGCGGCTTTACACGCGGAAGCGGTCGGTAACTCTGGTGTAATTTGAACAGGAGCGGGCGGTCTAACAATATAGCGTTCCCGATGTTTTTTCGGAAAAGCATATCTTGTTTCTCATTCTTGTTGAGCACCGGTACAGCCAGTGCTCACGACTTTACACATGCTGAGCGCATGGACCAGTGTTTTTGCGCGTGCATTTTATTTGCACAGTCTGTGCGCGCATCAGAGCGGGCTTTACCAACATGAGCAAACTGAAGATGCGCTTGAAGGACGTTCAGCTTGCATTAGAAAACGGTCAGTTTAATGTCAGGAAACCCACATCAGGCAAGTCTAATGTATGGGAGTCTTTTTCATGCGTCATAGACTCAAATGGAGGGGGGGGGCCTTTGCGCGATGTGATAAATATAGGCTACAATGTTGTACATACATTTGTTTTTAGTTATTTTAATTTTGCAACACATTTTCCATGATGACAGATAAATGTTAAAAGCATCTTGACAAGACGAATAAAAATAAATACAATCTTTGCACAACAACCTACAGTTTTATCTGTTATCGCTCTCTTTTGGTAGTACCCAATTTTAATGTGAGATTTTGGAAACCAGATCTAAATTTAGCGGGAACAGTCGGGTCGGGTAGAAAATTATTCTAAGCGGGCAGCGGGTGAACAAAGACTCAATATACAGCGGGAATGGATGGGTGCCGAATAAAACCTTGCGGGAGCGGGACTAAAAAAACGATCCCGCACAGACCTGTACTGAGTGACAGAGTGACTACTGTACTGTAGTCACTGTGTTGTGAGGCGGGAACGCTTGCCATTCCTCCAGCAACAGACTTGCATACCAAATATTGATTTTTAGCATTTTGATGAAAGGTTTGATCCACTTCAAATGTTGACCACTGTCCAAGTTACATTTTTTATATTAATCTTCAGCAAGTAGGAAACATACAGAAATTGTAATTTTACTGAAATTGAATAAAGTTGTCAAACTCTAAATTCTAAAATAAATACTGAAAGCTAAAAAATGGTTGATTTTTGGATGGTTTGATTAACAGACGTCACAGCAGCTGGGTTATTTGAATGCTGTTGAATACTTTAAGAGCTGCCGCTGCTGAATGTGCTGTGAATTCATTGCGTATGCTCATGGTTTCATTCACACTTTATTAAGAAACAATACAGGCTACAGCGCACCGTATTTGTGTGTGCAATTGAAAAGCATACGCTACAAACACAGTATAACCGCTGACAAGACAGGAAAATATGTTTTTACTGACATATGGCCTGACAAAATCTCATCTGAAGGAAAGATTGTGAGGTTTTCAGTAAATTTGATGGCTAAAAAAATTGCCATATCCAGATTATTTGTTAATATGACATCACATTATGTGGTTTATACGGTATGTTGTCTAGCCCCAAATCGTATTGGCACTGCCCTAATTGTTTCATTACATGTCAGGCATGTTTTTTTTTGTGCCAAACAGATTTGTCAGATTCAGCATCTCAGTAGTGTGATGTTGATTATGTCATGTGAAAGTGAGCTGGAGAGATGGAGCAGATGCTGTGTCATAATGAGCTCTGTGTCCCTTGTGTTGTGAAGCAGTGCAGTTTCTGTAGAATCGGTAACGAATGCTGAGGTTGCTATAGAGTCATGACCTCATCCTTTCAGCTAACGCCCTGAGCACAAAGCTGTACGTTCACATGACTGGATCATAACCTCTCCATTCGGACGATAATACTAACACCAAGAAGGCAGGTCAGAATCTGTGTGTGAGTACCCGAGTTGGTTTGATTTCATTCGGTTTTTAAGGTCACCTTGAACTGTTATAAGTCACTTTAGATAAAAGCATCTGCCAAAGTAATACATGTATACATGCGTTCGAGAGTCTTTGTAAAAGTCATATGGGGATTGTTTTGTTCTGTTAGACAGATAAAAGAGACTCACATGGGGTACATTGGCTGAACAAATAAAGTATACAGGCATCACTGAAATATAATATGTTATTCCACAGAGCACATTTTCAGATGACTCATGTAGCAGTTCATCTCACTGCAAGTATTGCAGGAAGAAGATCCCCCACCACCCCCCATGAGGTTACTTTTTTGGCTTCAAATCCAGTGATGTTTATATTGGAGAAAGCTGCTAAGGATGTTGCATAGATCCTGTCGTAAAAAGAAGTCTTTATTTTGGTGAGGAACACAGCATCATATTACTATTGCTTGGTCCCTCATTTTCCAATTCAGGTCAAAGTCTGATGGTTTAGAGAATAAATACACCCTTTTTCTGAATTGTGATTTGAATGTAACGCTTCTTTCAAGAAGATCTTGTCGAGGAACTTCTCAACTCGACATCTGTAGATCTTTAAAACCAAAGTGAATTTCTGCAGTAAGTGAAAGGCTGTTGTTCTCGATTGGATTAGACAGTCATTTAAGTGAGTGAGTGGTGTGTGTGTGTGTGTGTGAGTGAGGAGGAGAGAGAGTGTTTGTAAGGTTGAATTTGGATTGCACCTCATTGACAGGGAAACTAAGCAGCAACTATGATGTAAGTACAGGCAACCCTTCTCCATTTCAGTGTCTACATATAGCAAAGCTCTGGACTACAAATGTAAATGATGAAGCCGAACCAATATAGCGATCAAGCGACTCTTTAGCTCCTTGTATTGGCACGTTGAGGCTTCTATACAGTTTGAAAAGAGCTCAGGAGTGGAAAAAATGCTTTGTGTATTTCTGTAAAACTGTGACAATGCAAATGCACTCACCTAAGATATCTTCTGAAATATCTCTATTTGGATCATTTATAGAGCAAACAGAGATATATACTGTAGACCCCCCCCACCCCGAGTACGACATGTATGTTTGAATGGGGTGTTGCTTGCTGCATTTTAACTGCAGGGGTTTTAACTGGGGGTTGCATTGCATCACACTAGCCTGGCGCTTTAAGAACTTCATGATGTAACGGGGAGTAATGCCAACAGAGGAGCAAAGCCGTGAAACCAGTCAACCAGGCAAGGAGGGCAGCCACCACTGTCATGTCTATATGCTGTATTAAATACACATGCATACTGTATAGTATAAAACAGGACAGAATGCGAATGTGGGAATATATATCACTATTTAAGTTTCCTATAAGCCTAAATAAAATTTGTTAAAAAAAGCTCACTGAAAACAAGTAAGCAATACAATTAAGAAACTACTTACAAGAAACAGGACCAAAAACTACAGTTGAACTAATAAGAAATGCTACTAACATTGTATAAATTAATCAAATGTATTTGATTACTGCATATTCGTCACTATATATATATATATATATTTATTAAAGGAACAAAGTGATTTAGTCAAGAGCTGTGAGAGACTCATTATCTCCTTTTTTGTTTGATTAACATGAATGACAAACTGTTACTTTTCTGTTACTTTAAGAGTTCCTTTTCGCACATGATTGTTTTTCAACAGCTCAAAATCGCTTGTTTTTAAACCGCTATGCGTAAAAAAAAAAGAGTTTTAATGACCACGTAGCACAGCAACGTCACATGACTGTGTTACCATGATAGAGTTGAAAATCTCTACAGTTGATTAAATTCTACCGGTTAATTGTGTCTACCAGTATATCGCCCATCCCTAGTTGTTATGAATGGAAGAATTGTAACTACTTGATTTAAAAAGTTACATCATGTAGTTTAAAATTCCTTTTTATCATATTGGTCATCCTGGACAAATGCACCTTGTGTACAATCATATTAAGATTGTGATATCAGTGTAATATGGATATAGCTAATATCAAGATATTTGATTTAGGGCATTGGATCTGATTGTCTTCTGTCTCTTTTTATCCCGTAGGCGTCCCCACTCCCAGCATGGAGATCTTGCGGCACACGCTCAACATGCTGGTCCGAGAGCGGAAGATCTACCCCACCCCAGAGGGTTATTTCATTGTTACCCAGCAGACATACTTCATCACGCCTTCCCTCATTAGGACTAACAGCAAGTGGTACCACCTGGACGAGAGGATACCGGAGCGCATGCAGCAGCAGCAGCCATGTACCTCTCCTCACTCTAGTACCATGACACCCTCCACTTCGGGATGTGTTCGGGAAAGACCTCACCACAAGAACCACAGCGACTCCTACAACAACAGCTACCGGGAGGAGATCCCTAGTACGCATACCTCAACCTTACAGAGAAGGTCTAAGGAGCATAAAGAGTCTTCTCCTGTGTCTCCGCCCCCTCAGCAGCAGCCACCAGAGAAGAGTAAGAGTTCGCTTAGTTTTCCGTTTAAAACAGAGACGAACAGTAAACACAAAGACGGAAGCAGCAGCAGCGGGGAGAAGCAGTCTAAGAAGTTTGGCCTGAAGCTGTTCAGGCTGAGCTTCAAGAAGGACAAGACAAAACATCTAGCCACATTTTCAGCCCAGTTCCCACCTGAAGAGTGGCCCCTGCGGGACGAGGAGACACCCAGTACTGTTCCTAGGGAGGTGGAGATGGAGATCATTCGTCGGATCAACCCAGATCTCACGGTGGAGAACCTTGCTCGCCACACGGCTGTAATGAAGCGGCTGGAGGAGGAGAAGGCTCAGCGGAACAAAGCCAACTCTTCGGCTCAGCAGAGCGCCCGCAGCAAGAGGAGCCGCAGCCATCGAAAGGCCCAGCAGGGCAAGGCCTCGCGTTCCCATTCTAAAACACGTGCATCCAGGGGGGATCCGTCGGAAGGATCCAATCTGGAAATATCCTATGATCGGGATTACAGATTCTACAGCTCCTCGTTAGTACGTTCTCCACGCGAAACCATGATGTCCATGGAGCGGAATAGGGGGAAGTATATGGTTCACAGCAACCCCAATATCGTGGAGTCTCATTTTACCACCGCTCCAGAGTGGGATGTTTCTGGGGAACTGGCAAAGCGGCGGACAGAAATGCCATTCCCAGAACCCTCTAGGGCACAGTCGCATTCCAAAGTCCACCGAAGTCATAGTCATACGCAAGAAAGAAAGTCACGTAATGAGAGGTCAGACAAGGCCAAAGAAAGGTCACGTTCCATGGACAACTCCAAGGGACCACTAGGTGGACCATACTTGGGAGGCCCGGAGGACTTTGAGTGCAGTCCCGATGACAGGAGTAGGTACTACACTGATGATGGTACTTTGAGGGCATCTGCGCAGGCGACCCACTATTCCCGCATCATGCTCTCTGCTGCTAGATTACACTCTGATGTTTGTGTGCCTGATGTTGGAAGAGGATCCTCTGAGGATGCTGTGCTTTACCGGACGCTGGAGAAGAGTAAAAGCAGGGATAGTCTTCCTGCTTACAACGACCTGAAGTCTTGCTCTCCCAAAACGCCAGTAGACGACTATTTTCAGTGCACTGCAGCAAATGAAGTCTCTCTCTCTGCCCCACCTTCTCTTGCAAAACCCAGCCATGATTTTACTGATAGTGTCTGGAAGGGGATCTCGTCAGAGCGACTGACCCCTCATCTTACGCCACCTCACCCTATAGAATATAAAGAGGAGTCAGCAAAGAGACAAAGTAGTATGTCTATAGCATCCACGAACCAAACCCCGGAGCATCTCCCTAATGGACGATTGTTGCACCAACACAATCCCGACTCAGGTGACTTGGACAAAATGCCAGAGGTTTACAGCCAAGAGACTTTGTTCAAATCTCCAGACTATGGGGAGAGCAGCTTCTCAAGGCCGGGTACGATAGGTAAGTCCCCTCACACCAAGTCGACAGAGGTCCTGGCGACTCAGGAGCATTTTGATAAACCTCTACCACTGACCGTGCCACCCTCCTCGGCTCAGGAGCAGGCTTCATGCGCAGAAACCACTTTCGACTATTATAACGTGTCGGATGATGACTCTGAGGAGACTAGTCATAAGAACCGGGTGGAGCAGAAAGTCCTAGAAGAGGGAGGGACAATGCAATGGCTGCTGGAACGCGAGAAAGAGCGGGATTTGCAACGGAAGTTCGAGAAGAACCTTACCTTTCTAAGTCCCAAGGAAGGTGAGAGCAACAACAGCCAAAAATCAGTCCATTCTACCCGATTGGACAGTATGGACTCCAGCAGTGTGACTGTGGACAGTGGATTTAATTCCCCACGGTAAGGCACTCAGGGACACTTTAAGGGTTTGTCTCATTTGTTGCGTTGGCAATAGGGTGTGTATGAAATGAGGGGTATGCTATTCTATGAATAGACATATGTTATTATCCTTGTTTTTAACTCCCAGTGTTAACTCACATGAACATTTAGGGTTTTATGCTTTTATAGACATGAATTCTGTAGAGCGTTAGTTTAATCCCAATTCATGCAAACCTTACATTTTCTTATTTCAAGCAGTAGTAACCACCCCTGTGAATGACATTAAGGCCAGAAACATACTCTATGCAAGTACAAAAACACAGATGCCTAGCCAACATGTTGTTGGCACACTGTGCTGTTGTACATACATAACATGTATTCTTGCATTACTGTGGCAGCAATAAACCTCAGTAACCTAAAATGTCTGTGCCATTAAAACCGATGGGTTATGTTTTCAGAAAACTAGTTATAAACATTAACTAACTTCAATTCTTTGCAAGATTGTAAAATGTTTGTTCTGCTATGACAGCAATTGCCTTAAAGTACAACTGACCACTATAGTGGCCCTTGCAGAAGTGATGAGAAGGCATTTTACACATTGCATTAAAAACATGCATTCTGACACATTTAGCAAAGGTTTGCTTAGAGTAAGTTGGAGGCTGAATACTACTGTACTATAAATCACTTTTCACGAAAATGGGAGAGGCCCTAACTTGTGAGAGCAACCGAATACACCTTAATGTAGGTCAACCACTACCAGTTCTACAACTGCAGTCTTTCAAAGGGTTTACACTATTGGTTTTGTCCTTAACAGGATATGTTGTATTGGGTACTCCTTTTGTCATTTTTGTCTAAATGAACGTCATGTTTGTATTGTAAGTGCTGCATTGTTGCATTGTGTGTTCTCGTCCAAAATCCATTGGGTTGATTGACATTGTTCTCAAAATAATCACATTAATAAAATGGACAAGCACATGTCTGTCACTTTATCTATTGATACATTTGAGGCCTTACTTTACAGAATGAATTGCTTTGAGCACATGATGCAACTTGTGCAACTTAATGTCCTACCATTATCCTTGTCCTCCCCTTCAACCTGCACCCAGACTCTTTGATTTCGTCTTCCAAATGTCTGAAACCTCTCATACTGCAAACTTCCAGTAGATGTTTTCATGCTCAGACATTGCAGTGCAATAATATTGACTCAGAAAACACTTCAAAGTTGGATGATAAGTCTGTTTTGCAGGCAAACGTCCAACATTAAAAAGGATCAGTATCATCCAAAGTGATAGAAATAAGTTCGTGACATCTAATTGAGGAACTTCTTGAACTGCTGAATGATGAAGTGGATGTTTTCTGACTGTGTTTCTTAAAATGTGATTGGATGAAGAAAAACAAGCACTGTGCTGATACTCAGGTCACCCTGCGAGGCCGAGCGGGTTAGGAGCGCTTCACTACAGTGATGGCGACCTTGCTCAGTGCCAAAAGCCTGATGAGACATTTCAAACATTTGAGGAACAAAATGTGCCCCCTTGATTTCTTTTTTTTTTTATTTTTTTTTTTATTGTGTTTTAGTTTGTTTGTTTTCTCAAATTAAAGTATGTTGTTTTTCATGCAGTGGTTCAGTTGCAGTTTTTACCCTGTGTGTGTGTGTGTGTTAGTTTTGTGCAATTCCTTCTTGTGTTTTCATTTAAGCTAAAATTGCTTGTTTGCAGGGGTATGTCTAACATCTTCTAAATTCTTATTATGGTTTAATACTTTATATAGATAAAAAAAAGTGCACACCCAGAAATTATAATTATTTTTTGGACCAATGATCATTTTTATTTTAAAATATCCAACAGTAGGTGTGGGCGATATAACAGTAGACATGATTAACCGCTAGACATTTGGCAACCTTTTGAGATTTTTGACTATTGTTTTTATTACAGTTAGACGCTTATGTGACGGTCACAAAAAAAAAAAAAAAACGTATAGTTTGTACGTTTTTCTTTAAACACTGCTGTCTAAAATGTGATTTTAAGCTGTTAAAATGCACTCAGCAGTGAAAAGGAATTTAAAGTGACAGCGATGTAATAATCTTGCTGTCTTGTCATTCGTATAAATCAGAAAAAAAGAGAAATTCTATCACCGCTTTTGACTAAATAGCTTTAATAAGAAGAAAATATAGTAGTATGTAGTGTTTTTATGCAGAACCTGATTTTTCTTAAAGTGCACATCTTTGTTGACCCTGGAAAAAGATTGTGATTAACCAATCAGATTTATAGTTTTTGTGAAGTTTAAGCTTACAATCAGTGTTTGGTGCTTGTTACATCAGTGTCAGTCATCTATCTTTTCCTCTGATTTTCTGGATGACTAATGGGTAAGTTCAGGTGTAGGGATATGGTCAAGACTAAATTGTTACAGGGTCAACAAAATATGCTGAACTATAGGAACACATCTAACTCCTCAAAATCAATACGTGTGTGTTTTATACATTCGATTACACAATGCATGTAGTTATTTATTTCTGACACTGGTGACAAGAATTGTGAAAATTCTATGGTATCAAAAATTGTCATATCATATGAACCTTATTCAAAGCAAAAACAATGATTTAGTTGCCATGAAATAATTCCTCAAATCGTGGTCATATTGCCCACCCCTGCCCCTCTATTCAAAAGGATTTTTGTATTTTCTTTAATCAAGTGTATGCTTTAAATGGCAATAAAAGCTCATTAATTATTGCAATAACAAACTATCTATATATATTAAATATACAAAAAATACATATTTTTATAGTTATGTATTTGGAGGGGAGTAAGAATTGATCATGACACTGATGTTTAACATATGTGCTAGCTAGTTTAAGCTTAAGCCGTATGTCACCTGAATATATTCCGGCCAAATAATTAGATATTGTCAAATTACTTTTTTACATGAAGACCTGCATTAATACAACACTTATATAGTCACCCATCCTTCATTGAGAAGGTTTGGGCTTTTCAAGAGTAGCATCTATTGACACTTTTAGACTCAACATTTAAATCCATGTATCACCACCCTAAACCTTTATAGATGTTCTGTCCCTTCAGGTTTGTATTCCTCATTTTATTATAATCTAAAATATAAATTTTCCTCATGTGCTGTTGTTTTTTTCTTTTCTGTTGTCTTTATGTACTTTTCTTTTAGTATCAGATTTGGTCAAAATTCTGAATTCCAAAGGCCACAGGATGTTGAATTTGTAATGACAGGAAGAGGAATTAAACACAGATCCAATACAACATTTGCGCAAAAAAACAAAAAATAACTACATGATTTATTTTGACAAATCTGGTCCCTGAAATTTGTTATTATATTTTCAAAATAATTTTAAACAGTAGCAACATGCACCTGTCAAAATTGTAATACGTACTGCATCTACAGCACCGCAAGAATTATCCACAACAAAAATGCATGCATCATTTTGAACACATTTTAATTCTACTTTTTTTTTCTTTACAATCGACTTCAAATTCTGCATCCTGTTTGCAAATTTGATTCAAATTGAGAAGTCTCTTTGGAAGTTAAACTGCCTGCTCAGTTCCGTTCTGAATGGTGCACGATCCTGATCGGCATTAATAACAAAGACTGTGATTGTTAACCTTGACTAACCCCCTCTTTGTTCCTTTTTCAGCACTGCAAAAAATGCTTTTCTAGCTTAGATTTTTAGTTAAAATATCTAGAAATTCTTAAATCGAGAAAGATTTTTGTTATCAGAATTGATCTTGTTATCAGAAAAAAACAAGTGAAATGTAAGCAAGTTTTTTTGCTTAAAATAATCAAAATAATTTGAAACAAGATTATTTCCTAAAAACAAGACAATATTTTTTTACTTCTTGTCTAGAAAAATCCTTCTTTATTGAAGTATTTCTAGCTATTTTGGCTAAAAAAAAACAAGAATAAAATCTAAGCTGGAAAAGCATTTTCTTGCAGCTAGCCTGTGACTAATCAATTCTCCATTTCTGCTTTCTTCATAACACTTTCATTCTCTTTCCCTCTCTGTCCTTCTGTACTGCCTCAGCACGCGGGAAAGCCTTGCTTCGAACACCTCGAGTAATGTGGAAAATAGCAGGCGGCAGAATATGGCTTTGAGTCCAGGACACATTGGCACCAAAAGACCCCCGCCGCCCTACCAGCCCCCCAGCTTCCGCACCATCCGTGAGCCGCCTGCCAACCGCACGGAGAAACAGGCCTCCATCACCAGCGTGTAGTGATGGGAACGGCCCCAAAGCTCTCTTCACCAGGACTGTTACGATCTTACAGAGCTCGTGTGACGCCTGTTCCTGCTGTTCTCAAATGTAGACATGTTTCAAAAAACACTTCACATCATGTTTCACTGGAGGTATCTTTTACTTTTTTTGGGGGGGGATTTGTAACAAATACCGCTGCAGACCAACAAGTCACTTCAAATTTGCGCCGATCAGTTCGGGATAAAATCCTCGGATCAAACTCATTTGTAGGTGTCCTTTATAGCTTAATGTATCCACTACGGGTCTTAACTGTCTTCTGATCCAAACGTTGCCTCTGCCTATTCATTCATCGCTGTGTCTGGTGTGTCATTCTGTACGCTCAGGTCCCTCTGAACTCTACTGACTTAGTGTCTCACATTGGCTGGCCCAAATTTAAAGGCCACGATAATCTCCCTGGAAATCCGAACAAGCTCATCTGTTTTAGGCTGGAATCGTTCTGCCGCATCCTTGTGTATCGTCCGCCGTCCTGAGATTTCTCTGGGACGTTTATGTAGAATCTAAAACAAAAACCTACCACCGTTACTGCATTATTTGTTTATAAATAATACCAATTTAAATATTACTGGTGCTTTCTCATTGAACGGACCGTTATTATTTAAAAAAAAAAAAGAAAAGAAAAAAAAGTTGGAGTCCATTTTTTTTTTATCACTGTTATTATTATTCTCCAAATGTTCTCTTTTAACCAGGTGCTCAACTACTAGACGACACAGAATACACACATTGCTACCTCCACTATTTGTACAGTCGTAGAGGGAGACATGAGAAGAGACGTCCACCCCCACCTTAGGCCCGCTATATTAGACAAACCACTATCAGCTTGCAAACTGTGAATGTACTGCTAGTGCTTTTCAATCACATCTCCATCATCAAGCATTAGTAACCTACTGTTCTCATACTAATAGAGCCAAGTCTCATTGTAACAGAGAGGAGACTTGTGTAGAGTTTGGAATCATATAGGACCCATATAGAGTGGATAATTTAGAATTCATGTCTCTGATCTGTCCTGCCATGCTCAATTAATTATTGTTATTATGATTATTGTTATGATAACAATTTTTCTTTCTGTGACCCGAGTTCTTTTAGCGCACAAATTCATTCTAAGCATTTAGGACAATATTTCACTGATTCTTGAGATGTGGGGCAAAACTACTACTTCTTTTTTTTTTTTTTTTTTTTTTGTTTTTTTACAAATATTTTAAGCTGCATTGTTTTAATACTTTTTAAAGTATTAAAACAGAAAATGTGTTATTTTAAATAGTAATAATGTTCCACTTTTGTTTTTTATTTTTATTACATTGCAGTTTTTATATACATCAGCGTATTCCCTTTCTATAATCTACCACCTCCATCATGAAGAAAGCAAGAAAAATATTTAGGATTTTTATTTTTGCATCATTTCCTATCATAATATTGAAGTCGTGCTACTATCAGCAATGCTAGATAAATAAAGGGGCTACAGCTAATTAATACTCCTATGATCATGATACATTTTCTGCATTCTTATAATTTATATAATTTAGCTGAATGCTATTTGTCAGTGTTTATGATAGATATTTGACATTATAAATATTTTTACAAATATTGACAAATCTAATAAATTCTGTAACATGAACATACACATTTTATATCTGATCTGTGAACAAGCCTTGAATAAATTATTTATGAAGTAGCAAACAAGCCAGAAAACATGCACAAGTTAACACAAAATAATTATTTGACGCATTTACATTTATCCTGTTTTGCCCCAGTATTTAAGAATCGGTGATTTCTAAGTTTTTAAATAAGTGAATCAATTCTAAGTCTATAAAAGGATAGCTTTTATTTTTAGTTTGTGAAACGGTGTTCGCTGAACATCTGTCATATTCATCCGAGTACAAGTCCCCTCATGAGTTCTAGAGGACTGTAAAATGTCACGCTCTCCAATAAATGGATAAACTGCAGCCAGGACTACCTTGTTATACCATTTTTGCACTAATGCCTGTTCTCTGGTGACTGTAAAAAGAAAAAGGAAAAAAAAAAATCATCCGAATGGATGTTCTGTTTATAATGAACATATTTCATACGAAATACTGATAGTCCATGAAATGTCTTCCCAAAACATGATGGATTTCTTATGGTTCTCAATAACATTGTTCCTTATTGTGACATTATGTCATTCTGTAAGAGATGGCCTATCTGTCGAGCTGAGTATAAAAACCTACAAGGGGGATTTTTTTTTTTTTGGTAAAGTCTATAATATTAAAAAAAAAAGAAAAAAAAAAAAGAAATTCCCCGTTTGTGTAGTTGTGCTGTTAAATGTTTTAGTGTACTAAATCCCTCCCTTGGGGATTGTGTAACTTTTTAAAACAATAAAATAACATGACATGTTTAATTTAACTGTGTGATCTCTGTCGAGGTCAATGCCATGTATGGAAATTGCAAAGCTATTCACATGGAGGTACACTACCACAAATAACCACTAGAGGGCTCCGAAAACTCTGCACAACATCCGCCTTGCTTGCATCCTGGGTTTCATACATTTTAAAGTCTAAAATGTGAAACTAATGAACATTATTTATCGAACTGAGAAAAACTCGACTGTTATTGCAGAATGAAGCACGGCTGCGACATTTGAGAGTTTATTCAGCAATACAGCTTTGACAATGCATTACAGATACAGCTTATTTGAACAGCAATAGCACAGCAACTGAGAAATGCATCATTTCAACTCAAACCTCAAACTAGTTTTCCATTGTGCGTTTGGAAGAAGCATCTGCAACTTTTTTGCCGTGCAGCAAAATGTGCACGGGTAAAAACAGCCATACTTACAATAACGGAATGATCACAACATACTGTGGAAATTCGTAGTGTGCAAAGACCAGCAGCTCAAAATATTCAGTAAAATGCACTTGGAAAAATTTAAATACACTGTTAAAACGGCTAATCTGTTCAGCAGGGTTAAAAGCAAATATAACACTGGCTCAACTTGCTTTGGAATTAAATTAACAATTAGATAAAACACAGAATATCAAAACTGATTAGAGTAAAATTCTAAGTAATAAACTAAATGATCCAGTCTAAAATCACAGTAACACATATGTAATGTTTTAGTAAAATGGTCAACTGTGTTGTTAGGTTTGCTATTTGGTAATCTGCTGTGTCCGTAACATCACATGTGGATCTGAGGTAATGTACATCAAATTAAGCTATAGTATTATAGAACAGCAAAATGACTGGTAACTAAAGTACTTGACCTCAAGAGAAACTTGAGAATTACTGAGAATTAGAAATTACTGAGAAAGTACAGAGAATTATGTGCTTATGTAGAGAAAATATGTGCGGAATGTGTGTTTTACACTGATCACATCATGACTAAAACGGAGTGAACTCTGTGCACAATCATCACGTTCATGACTGGGATGTTTTCAAATGTTTTTGTATCTATGCTTGCTTTCTGCGTGTGTGTGTGTGTGTGTGTGCGCGCATCTAGTTCACAATTGCAGATGAGCACATCTTGTTGATTCCACACAGTCTGGATCCTCTGTACAGGTAATAGTAACCCTATAAAGACAAGTACCGGAAAAATGTGAAGATTTCTGTGATATCACATAATCTACTAACAACTACATATAAGTTACGAGCAGCACCGAATGTTTGTTTTTTTTCTTTGCTGGTTTTGCAGGAAAATCTACACTTATGGCAAATAATAATAAAACTTGTTTCTATAGCAGTTTTCAAAATGCTGAAAGTGCTGCATGAGGTCAAATATTTGTGAAAAAGATATCGTACAACCACAAGGTATTTTCACACACAATATGAGTAAATGATCTTATCAAATATGCCCTAAAAAAGATGTGGCTCTACTTTTAAAAATATGACATATTAGTTCACCACCACTGGATCACTTGTGCCAAAACAGCAAGTCTAGAAGATCTTACATTTTGATTTGGAGCCATTTTAAATGTTTTTCATTTTAATTTTTAATTATCAAACTTCCTGCCATTAAGACATAAGTAATGTTTTCCAACACCGGTCGAGAATGGAAGTCTATAGAAGCTGTGTATTAATGATTTTAACATCAGATAGTGATTGCTCTCATTTTCTGCACATTGTTGAGCTGATATTTCATACCTGTTCTCCGTAGTCCTCTCCCCAACTGTTCTTGATGGCCCAGAATGGAATGCCATTACCTGCACAAAAAAGCAGAAAATTCAAGTCAATGGTGCTACATAGTTCTGTTGACTGATTCTATATGCCTGTAAACGTATATCCAAAGTATTCTGAAACTTTGTTTTGCATAGCCTTGGTGTTTAAACACCTGAAGTACACATCTGTATCAGTGCAAACAGTGAAATCACTAGAACTCACGTTGTCCGAATCCCACAAGCAGCACAGCGTGATCAATCATCCAGGGGTTACAGAAGATCTTTAGTGGATGAGATACTCCCTTTCTGTAGAACTAAAGAAATCATGTTTAAAAAAGGTAACTTCAAGTACCCAGGTAAAGATATACATCAATGATATATCAAATGTCTATAGATAGACATACTGCATATGCTTCTTTTGCTTTCTGAAGAAACGTGTGTCTTGTGTGTGTGTGTATATATATATATATATATATATATATATACACATACATATATAAATGTATATATGTGTATATGTATATGTATATATATGTTAGTATGTATATAGCTATGTATGTATATATGTATGTGTGTGTGTGTGTGTGTGTATATATATATATATATATATATATATATATATAGATTAATCTAGATTAAAATGGCTCATCTGAGATCTGCCGAAGGCATTCAGAATTTGTGTGCTATTATATTTGAGATATCTGTGTGTCAGTACTGCCATCTTATTATTTATCAACAC
>JAUMHG010000056.1:6990423-7007345 GCA_032359395.1 Enteromius anoplus
CAAATTCTAGGGTTGTAAATGGACCTGTAAAACCGTTTCTGGGCATTTTTTCCCCTTACCTAAGATACATACCTTCTATGTACATATCAGAGAACAATTTAAAATATTCTCTCAAATCATTCTATGGCACCTTTAATTATAATAAGACATGTTCATTTGAAGTTAAACTCTGCAGACGTATGATATTTCATTGATTCACACTTTATTAATCTAATGTGTGCCATCATACCTGATTCTTCACAGGACTGACCGCCCCGTTGTCCCTCCAGTCCCAGCTGTCAGGAGCAGTCTTACTAGCAGGAATCGCTGGCTTCATCTGCTTCTTCAGGCTCCACTGACTCAGCATTGGGTTCAGGTACATCATTCTGAACTCATCCTCTAAACACACGGAGGTTGGGATTACTCTATTGGTCTCAAGTGTTACATATTTTGTTATAGTAATAACTAGCTCATTTTATTAACTGAAAAATCAGCCAATCCATAAACAGACCTGTGAGGTCACTGAACTTGGTGACCCCGTACTCAGCTGACCCTTGTTCCAGAGACTGTAGAGTTTGTGCCGTTTTCATATTCTCTTGGAAAATGCGTAGACGCTTCTCTGCCTCTGTGGAGTTTAATAGATCAGTGCTTAAAGAAGGGATTTTTAATGTGTATGTACATTGCAAACAGCCATAAACTGACATACTAGAGTAATGTATATTTACATGATGGTATCTATGTGACAGGTAATATTTATAAATATATATGTATGCTTATACAGTTGCACAAGATTACTAACTGATTACTTGTTTGTAGTATTGCAAATTTCTAATGTAAGTGAGGAATTACACTGTAAAATGCTGAAGTGCAAGAGTGACAAGTTCATAGTAATGTCCTGTGTTTTACCTTCTTGGGAGCTGTATGTTCGATTGTATGTGATCATAAAGTTTTTAAACTCGCTCAAAAGCTCCACCGTTTCCTGACAACAACAACAAAATTCAATCATAAAAAGGCATGATGAAAAGCTCGCAAATATTTAACCCTGTAAAACCTACCATTTGAAAATGGTTTGAATTAAAATTCAAACACAACAGGTTTTTCAGCAAGGTTGTGATACAGTAGGTTTTATACGGTTAATAACAATTATCAGAAATTATGTTTAAGGTGTGTGCTGCACATTTTCCATACCTTCATGGGTTTGCCATGAGTTAGAGGTACGGCTGCAACCTTTTTGAGCTCCTTGGAAACTAAGGCATAAACAATATCAAGGTAACTACACATGCATTTGATCAAAACCACTTTATATCCTGTCCTAAAACATTACAACGAGCATGCATGTCTCTGTGTTTTACATCACAGCAGTATATCAAGTGATAAAGATGATTTGGACTACATGAGGCTGACAGATCTGCCATCTGTCCCAGGCTACTGACCCGCAGGCTGGCATTTCTGTTTAAGTAGGGTGGATTTATTTTCCCAGGGAATGTCCCAAACCTCAAACAAACAAACCTCCGTCTGTGGAGAGACAGAATGGGGCGATTAGGAGAGATAATGTGCATGGTGAATTTACTAGAACTGCATTGCTTTGAACAAAAACATGGGGTTATCGTACTGGATTTGAATCGTTTTGTAAAAGAAATCAAAATGCAAACATGCTTATGAAGGACACAATGAAATTGGGTTGTATATGGGTTGTATGCTGTGTATTGGCTGTTGCTGAATGTAGTGTAACTTGCCATTACTGGACACAGAGTAGTGATGTATAATATGGCTTAAGGATTAGTGTTTGCTCACCTTCTGTTTGTGAGGCTCTGGGAAAAAATCACAGGTGTCCACACCGCTCAGCTTTAGTGATTTCTTACACTGAGTGCTTCCAATCTCTGCCATAATACTGTACCGAACACCTTTTACCAGCTGTGGGAGACACAGAACAGAAACACTAAAGACTACAGTTTTGGGGGGTTTGTCAATTAATTATGGTTAACTTCTATAAACAACCTTAAAATGTTTGTTACATATTTCAATGAAGACAGACGTTTAATAGATAAAGATTTAAAGAAAAAATGAAAATCATATAGTTAAATACACAAATTTGATATAATACAAACTGCAAGAATGTGTGGTATTTATAAAACAACAGTAGGCTTTTAACAGCTTTCTTTTTCATTCTGATGTTAGAATAGTCCGGAACTTTATTTGTATGATATGTAAATTGCACTTTTACAAAAACAAGATATCTCAACTTTAAACCTCATTGCAAAATATTAATTTTAGGTATAGATAGAAATTGAAAAAATATATAAAAGTCTGCATTATATTACTATTTTTTATTTTAATCATTGTTACTCTGCTCTTGTTCTTGTTTGATTGCAGATTGTTTACATGTATCTTTATAATATAAGAACATTTGTATATGCACAAAAGTGCGCAGCCTTCCTCTGAACTACTGTAATGAACAAATGCGCAAAATGCGCGCAGTGTGGTGCTGCTTAAATCAGCTAAGCACTGTTATGTATTTGAGGCCTCTGCGCTTGTTTACGTCAAATCACATGAATGCGGTTAAAATAGCTCCTTATAATAAACTTATTGTCCAATATCATGTAAATCAATAAGTCTCGCCATAACTACGACATTAACAATAATATATACATATACAGGGTTGTACCCGTTAATAACAGGTTTTAGACATTTTAACGGATTAACTTATTTAATTATAATTCTACCTGTTTGCTGGCCGAAAGGATTTTGCTAACACGGCGTATATGCATCGCGTTGGAGCCCATATTATATCGTTCCTCTGCAAATTTGACTGCTTTCATAACCCCCGGGTCTGACTCCGACAGACGGACCGAGGATCCCGGAGCTCCGATAACCGGGTGATCCGGGCCATCTTCTGAAGCCAGAACCAGCCCGACCAGGACGCAGCAGGCGATGACGGGGTAACCGCGGTTAAAGTACATATCGATCTTTCAGAACAGAAAGCAGCGACGTAAGATAAGGACAGATCTTTGTTGTTATATGGTAAGCTCGCAGTGTTTTGTTGCTCCACACGGCTCAGCGTCGGTCTACGAAATGCCCCGCACAAAGATGGACGACTGAAAGCCGCAGTGATGCACCGCACAAAGATGGACGACTAATACCCCTCTATGTGTGGGGGGGTAATATATTTAAATTTAAAAACGGATATAATTATACAGAAAATTCTCAAACATTATTGATTTCAAGAGAAAACCTTTATTTCTTTTAAAATTAATGGCCCTTAGCAAAAAAAAAATTTATTTTAATATATTATTATGTTGTTGATCTTGTATCGCTAGTTTACCCCGCATCTAAAACATCAGTGCCGCTAGATGGTGTAAAATCTCTCAGAATATATAAAAATAAAGCCTTTCTTGCCCTCTGCTGACCGCTGGGGGCACTTTAATGTTTCTCTCACTGTTTCTTCTGTTCCGGTTGTCACGTGAGTTTCAGCAACGAAAGCATTTGGAAAGGAGATTTAAATGTAATATTCGCATTAATTAAATGGTTGTTAGTTGTTTAGATGTGAAGAATTATACTAAACAAATGTAACTGCTGTAGGCCATAAATCTGATAGCTGTGTGTTAGTGAATAATACAATCACAAGTGTGTCACAAATGGACTGTCAGCCTCGAGGAAGAGGAAGAGGAGGAAGAGGAGGGCGAGGAAACCGGAATGAAGAGGTGAGAGAAACCATGAATGATCACTTTTGTGATCTTCTTACAAATGTAACCTAGTATTTATACTATAATATACAATCATTTGCCAGGGTAATCACCCTTTTACCATTATTAGTTCTTATTTAAACTTTTTTTGTAGTCATTTTGTTCATTTTATGTGTTCATACGTTCATCTTTATATGTTAAAAAAAATCAAGATTTTAGATTAAAATGTAAATAAGTAGTATTATGCATTTCATTGTGAAAAACAATATGCTTTTTAAAACATACAAGTCCTGAAGTGTGAAAAGTAGGCTAATAACGGTATTTTGTGTAACTACCCTTTTACTGTGGTACATTTTTAAAGCCTCTAATATGTGCTGAATTGTGTTATATTTCAATTTTGCATCTTTTAGAGCAGAGATGTGCGTTTATCTAAATCTCTGTCTTATGCATTACGCCATGGTGCCAGTAAAATGGGTCTGCAGATGAACTCGGGTGAGAGATGATATTCATGAAGTGTATGATTGATGATAAGGATTGTACAGTACACCCACATGAGACCATCCACCCTGTCTGCTTATAAAGTTATGTTGGTATCTTGTGTAATGTCTTGTGAGCAGAGGATGATTATTGTTGTTATTGTGGGACCAGAAAACAAATGATTCATTAATAAGTTACAATTCCTTGGGTTTAGTGATTTTTTAATCATCCCTCTTGTCTGCCTGCAATTATGTCACCTTGTCCACAGATGGTTTTGTGTTTGTGGAGGAACTTCTCGCTCATCAGCAATTCCTCTCGTTTTCACTGGAGGATGTGAAGCGCGTGGTGGCCACCAGCGACAAACAGCGATTCAAGCTTTGCAACCACCCTGAAGACGGTCGTCTTCAGATACGAGCCAATCAGGGCCACTCAGTGCAGGTCAGTTTGGATCCTAAAAGACTCAAATATATATAAAATTTGGACCTTGTCACCGGAGCATTTGCTTGACACAAGGTTACATATACTTTGATAAATGTTATTACATTATGTCCCGGTTTCACAGACGGGCCTTAGCTAACGCCAGGACTAGGTCTTAGTTAAATTAAGATATTTAAGCAGCTTTTATAAAAATGCCTTAAAAGAAAATGCTTAAGGTGTGCATCTTGAGACAGAACAATGGCACTGATATATTTTAAGATGGATCAGAGCAAAATATTTTCAGTTGAGACAGCTCAAACATGCATTTTAGTTTGGGACTAGCTTAAGCCTTGAATGTATTTCATTCAGGTTACAGATCTGGAGCTGAGAGCAGTAGCACTTGATGATCCAGACTATCCAAGAGAAGCTGTTCATGGCTCATATATGAAACACTGGCCCGCAATACGCAGTCAGGGCATCAGTAGAATGAACAGAACTCACATACACCTGGCACCTGGGCTTCCTGGAGAGAGCGGAGTCATCAGTGGTGAGTGACTTTTAGATGAGAACGATTTATAAAGGCGTTTATTTAATGGTTTTTAAATGTAATTGAACGTGTAACGTGATTATATACAGTGGTAAACGGCCTAATTTCTGTTTTTAGGAATGAGACAGAATTGTGATCTTGCCGTGTATGTTGATGTTGCAAAAGCTATGTCAGGTATTAAGAACACATTATTAAAACCAATTTAAAGTTGAAGAGGTGTAACAATGTTAGAGCTGAAGCTGCAATGATCCCTCTCCCCTGTGGTTGGTGGTTAGATGGGATTCAGTTCTTCTGGTCGGAGAATGGCGTACTCTTGACCACTGGAGATGCTGCTGGGATGTTAGCACCGTGCTATTTCTCTCGAGCACAAAGACTGAAACCCTCACGTGAGTCACTGTCACAGCCAGCTCATGAAGTTGTACTGATAAAATAAGGTTATTTTTTACCCCATGTGGCGTTATTATTTAATATTATAAATTATTCCTTTGTATGAATTTGATATTGTACAGTGCAAGATTGCTGATAACTGAATTGTAAGAAATCATTAAGTAATAATGCTTGCTTTTCTTTCAGCTTGTGAAATTGAACTTCATTAGCTGTTGGAGAGGATGTCCTTCTGATCTCAAAACAAAAAGCGGAGAACTTTTGAAAGCATTGAAATATAATATCTGTTTCTAAGAAAAGCATTAAAAAAAACTGTAAGGCTACATTATTTATTAACAGAGTTTATTATACTCTGAAATCAAAAAATAGAAGAGATAACACTTTGAGAAGGGTTCATGGAAAGGTAAAAAATTTTTCTGAGTGTGCCTCATATAAAACTGCTGTGTAGACAGTAGAAAGCAAATATCTTTTGTTGGATAGAGTCATGATGTTATCCAGGAAATTAGTAATGCAGTATTAGATTAGATTAGAAATACACTTTTTACTATGCATTTTCTTTTCTTCAGTTGGTCTCCAAACAAGGACAAAATCTGAATTTCCTGCGCTACATATGTTATGGAGTCAACGGCATATTTACAAGGTTATGTGGTGTTTTGTATACAAATTGTCAAGTGACCTCCTAAGCCTGTTTTATTTTTGGGTCAGTTTCTGCCCACTGCATATTTGCCAAAAAATAGAATATCTAAATACACTGAGCTCAAGATAGAAATGTGTCATGTTTCTGCAAGGGGATTTCTGTAACCATATTTATGTACTGTGCTATATAACAGTGTGCTAGAGACAAATAACACATCAGGTTGTTTGCCATCTGTGCAATTAATCCTGTTTCTGTTCTGTAAAAGCACACAATCTTTCAGTCAAAGGTATTAAATGTCAGGTGACACCATGAGAATGCAAGTCTGTAGCTTTAATTCATGGTCATTCAGAATGCTGTTTTGACTGTCCATGAGCTGATCAAAGACCTATTTTTGGTATTGTCAAGCTGCTGTCCTTTTGGATTTCTGTAGTGTGGTGCGAACACTAAATCCCTGCATCGCAGAAGTGCTCAGCATTCTTTCCCCATAAGATGATGGACTAGTTTGTAACCCACGTTAAATAAAGGTTGATGTACCGAACAAAGGGCAATAAAAAGTGGAAAGAAGATTTTTTTGTATTTTAAAAATGTATATAATTTAAAATTGTCAGTATTTTCAAACTTTAAATAATCACTTTCCTAAACGTATGTTCATAAAAGAAAAAAAGCTTTTCAGGATGAATTACCATTTATAGACTCTTTAGGTAAAAAGAACGTTTTTTTATGAGCTGGATGTTGGATCTAATATGTACGTTCAGTTGATGTGTACTTTGTAAAACTTCCATTATGTGTACTCTATCGTCTCTAGGCAGCCTCTCAAAGCAAAGTTTCCCCTGATAGAAGAGGTCTAAAATTAGTAAGCCCCTATGACTCTCTTGGCCTAGTGTGTCAGATTCCATTCACAGACTCCGTCTATCCTGTCGCAGCACCTGCTCCCAGCTGTAATCCCCTATCAAGCTTGGCAGAGACATGCACCTATGTCCAAGCATGATTAAAAAAGCTTCAGGTCAGGTTCATCTTGTCCTTTTTTTTTGTGCATGGTTGTGTCTCTTTATTTAAAAAGTGGTGTCAATTAATGTTTGAAATAGCCAGGCTCTGTGAGCTCAGACAGGGCTAACGGTACAGGAGTCGTAGCATTTTTTTTTGGACTTAGCTTGAGGGGCTGGACATATCTGTGCACTGAGTGGCCTGTTTCGATGAAGGGTCAGTTTGGCACTCACAGGAAACCTGGACCCCCCCAGTTGAAGCCTCATTCACAGCTCATGGTACAGTGCATAACTGTCCCTTGTGAATGTTCTCTGAAGGGGTTGTTTCATTCAAACTGGCCACATGGAAAACAACAGAAAAAGGCAAGTATTGTATCTGACGACTTTCATGTAAACTTTGATATCTGCATGTGTCTTGCAACACGTATCACACCGGTAAAGTTACTGTTTATATTTTGCATCAGCAAGTTAGCATTGAGTTATATCTATGAGCAGTCATAAAAATAATTCTGTAATGTTATAAGCAATAATGTTTACTGTTACTATTATTATTATCATTTTGTAAATGCAAACCATAAACTGTTTTATTTAGAAGAGACACATTTGTTTCAAGTAGCTATATTTCTGATTCACTTTCAGAAACTTTGCATACAGCTTAGATTTTTTTTGTCTATAGAAATATTATAACTTGTCATTAAAATTCATGTGTTTTCATGATTGTTTCTTTTGATGTTTCAGGTCTGAAAGCTTTCAGCAACTGATGAGTGACCAGTTCATGCATTTATAATAAGCTGAAGGGAGACAACTCAATGTCTGTGGTATCTGAAGTGAAGATATGGAAAACTGGGTTCTAGAGGGTGATACTTACTCGTTTATTCGCAGTACTCCACACACTTTCAACCTGCAGACTCGGGAAGGGCCAAATCATGTGGAGATCTTTGACATCACTTCAATCCCCAGCCATCATAATGCCATATCTGAAACAACCTGCCTGTGTGACATTTTTGGGGATGACGGTGAGTCTCCATCACTTTCCAGTAGCCCAGCCTCTGCCACGTTTATCAGGAGGGAAGTGGATCAGTCTTTTCAAGTAGATGATGCCAATGACTCTTTAGGATCTTATCACACTGCCAATGGATCTGACTTAAGCGACAATGCTGAAGTTGCATACAACACACCCTCTCCAGAAAATACACCAGATTTCTCCACATCTGAGACCAGGGAATCTCATTCACCACCCGCTAAATCATCCATCTCGTCCGATTCCAAAAATGGACTTAACCAACTAGACTGCATGCCACCTGCATCCAAAGGTAATAGTAATGACCTTTCACACACAGATAACTGGGACGAATCCCAAGAGTCCGTGATCACTGCCCCAGTGAATGAAATCACAAATGCATCTGAACCACAGTATGTGAATTCAACACCAGCTACCACCCTAATTATTCCGGAAAAGGAACTTTCTAATCCTACATACTGCTCTTCAGAAGAGAAAGAACCTGCTATTTTTGAGCAAGAAGGAATTATTACAACACCTCAACATAGAAGTACAAGCCCATTTTTAGATAAACAAATATATGAATCAGACTGTGAATCTTTGGCAGTATCTTCATTTGAACAAAAGGATATTATGTCTCCAGAGAACAAAGAGAGTACGATCTATTGTAGTCCACGAGAGCATAACATTCTCTTTGCACAAGGGACAATGAACAGTGGCTCTGCATCAGAACTATCAAACCCTTCTCCAACAGATTGCATCTTTATGCAGGAAATGTCTACTTCACTTTCAAACAGAGATATTAACTTTCTACCCATACCCAGTCTCATGTCAGAACCCAGATTAACCTGTTCCTCCCCTGTAAGCAGGGAAACTACCTCCACACCTGCATCCACCTGTAGATCTTCACTTGAGCTGCTGACTCCAGACATGGAGGACACGTATGGTGCTACTTTATCTGTATCTACACTGCCTAACAGTGAGAATGTGGAAATAGATTCTCTGAGTGTGTCTGACATTTCTACTGAAACAAGAGGACTGGTATATTCATCCATAGATGGAAGAGAAAGACTGGAATCACCTGAGATCAATGAAACCTGCTCCTCTCCTGATCACTTAGCACTTGCTCACTCACAAGAACCAGAACTGATGTACTCCCCTGTAGGTTACACCATCAGCCCATCACCTACACATGAGAAAATATGTTCTTCAGCTGAACCTGAAGACCGCCCATCCTTCCCTGTATCACCTGAGATCAATGAAACCTGCCAGTCTCTTGATCAATCAACACCTGCTCAATCCCGGGAACAAGTAATGATTCACTCCCCTGTAGGTTACACCATCAGCCCATCACCTACAATTGAGAGAATAGTTTCTTCGACTGAACCTAAAGACTCCCCGTCCTCCCCTGTATCACCTGAGATCAACGAAACATGTGCTTCTCTGCATCACTCAGCATCTGCTTGCTCACCAGAACAAGTAATGGTTCGTTCCCCTGTAGGTAACACCATCAACCCATCACCTACAAATGAGAGAATAGTTTCTTCAACTGAACCTGAAGACTCACCGTCCTCCCCTGTATCACCTGAGATCAATAAAACGTGCTCTTCTCCTCATCACTCAACATCTGCTTGCTCACCAGAACAAGTAATATTTAATTCCCCTGTAGGTTACACCATCAGCCCATCACCTACAAATGAGAGAATAGTTTCTTTAACTGAACCTGAAGACTCACCTTTATCACCTGAGATCAATAAAACATGTGCTTCTCCTCATCACTCAACATCTGCTTGCTCACCAGAACAAGTAATATTTAATTCCCCTGTAGGTTACACCATCAGCCCATCACCTACAAATGAGAGAATTGTTTCTTTGATTGATCCTGATGACTCACCATCGTTTCCTGTAGTCACAAGGATTGAATACACAGATATTTGCTCTTCTCCTGATCACTCAGAACCAGTAATCATTCACCCATCTCCATGCTACAACATCAGTCCATCATCTACAAATGAGAGAGAGGTTTATTCAACTGAACCTGATGACTCAGCATCTTGCGGTCACAGTGATATGCACTCATCTTCTGATCACTCCATTTCAGCTCACTCACCAGAACCTGAAATAATTCACTCACCAATAGGGTATACCATCAGCCCATCACATACAAACAAGATAATGTTTCTTTCAGGGGAAGCTAATGACCTTTCATCCTCTCCTGCAATCACAGGAACTGATTACACAGCAACACCAACATGCAGTAGAGATTCCACGCCTGCATTAAGGAGCATTACCTCCACTCCAAACAGCAGAGAAAGTTACCTTACACCAGAGTCTGATTCCCCAGACCCTACACTGGAATTGAGATCAGTTACCTGCTCACCTGAAACCAAAACAATATCATATAGTGTTCTGCCACAGAATGCAAAATCCCCAGGCATCACAAATAATGTTACACCAATTGAAGATTTAGCACAATCCCCTGCAGAAGAAACAAATGTCTGTGACAACTATTCTGAAACTTCTAGCTATCTTTCTGAAAATGACACTACTGTCCTAGCTAGCTCAAGAATTTTTGTGCCAACACCAGAGAGCAGATCAAAGCCCTCATCACCAGCATCAGACCATACCAAACACAAAGTATTATCCGCTGATCTCCAGGCTGAGCCTTCCATCACTCTCGAAAAGGGTTTATCCATAAGCTGTGATGGAGTTAGTCATCCAATAACTAACCCATTAGACCATTTTGATGACAATGCTGTCACAAAGACCCATAAAAGCCTTGCATTTGTCTCTGATGAATGTAAAGGCAGTGGACCACCAGTTCAGAAACTCCAAGATTCAACCTCTAAATCCTTAGATTCTGGATTGCCCACAATAAAAATTGAGAAAAGTCAAGAAATTGCCACTGACAACTCAACTGAATTAACATTCAGTGGAACACCATCCTCCCTGCATCCATGGGATGCATCTCTGCCGAAGCTAGTGGCATCTGTAGAGAAGAAAGATTGCCATGTTGAGGTTTTTGAAAGGAACAATGAAACAGAAATGGTGAAGAATGATTTCCTAAGCAGTGACAAGAGGCTCAGTCATGTGTCTGTAGCATTAAGAGAAAGCCCAGAGGTTATCAGTAGAGACAGTGGTGGTGAATTTGACAGGCAGCAATGCAGGGAAAGAGATAAGAGTGGAAAGAAGGAGGGAGAGGGGGAGGAGACTGTGGGAGAGACTAGTTACAGAGGGGAACAGGTTGAGCTGTCATTCAGTGCCAGGAATAGAAAAGGGCCTGCAGGCCACAGCCCAGCTCTCTCAAGTCGAGACCCAAAGTCGGGAATTCCAGCTTGCTGTTATTTTGAGTCGCACCCAACAACTTTGCAGCAACAGAGTCAGCTCAGAGCTCAGGGCTCACAACAAGAGAACAAGGTTGGCGCCAGGAGGCTCCAGTCAGCTGCCCAGGGTAAATACAGCAGTGCAGGCTTTCTTCCTCCTAAATGTTCTGGTGAGACCTCCAGCATGGGAAGTGAATTTGATGAAGCAGACAATGAAGTAAAGTGGTTTACAGATCTGGCCTTCAGAAGCCTATCTAGTCCTCAGGTGGATTATTTGGATGTGTACAATTCAAGCCACAGGTCCTCTACAAATGTTTCACAGCCATCGACTATAGACAGCCCTGGTGCTGTTGCATGGATGACCTACGCAGATTTACGTGGCTCAGCATTACATGAAAATGATGGTTCGTCTTTTTTACCCTGTGATGGCCTGGACCCAAACAAACGCTTGGAATTGGGGAGTTTTGAGTGTGTGGATGTTGCATTAGAGAGCAAGGAACAGTCCAGCAGAGGAAAGAGGACAGTACCTAAAAGGCAGATCCAGCTGTTAAGGCGGAACACAGATGAATTAAAAAATAAAGGAAACAATGAAAATATTTTGAATTCACCCTTCACATATAGACGCTCAAAAGACTCACTTGTTCGTCAACACAGCACACCAGCTTTTGTGCAAGAGGATGTTTCCAAGGAGGTGCCAGATTCACCACAAAATGACAGGAAAAAGACCTTGCAGAAGTCTGTGTCTTTAGATGATGGCTCCCCAAGGACACAAATGGCATCTTGCATTATCAAGAATGTATTGTCAAAGAAAATGCAGGATGTGCAAAAAGAGACAGCAAAATGTACAGACCCAGTTCCATCTCAAGATAAAAGCAAACATTCTGATGCCAGCCCTAGCTCTTTGGATAGTGTACCAAGTACCATGGAAAAACATAGTCATAGCTCTAGCCAGCATTCTGAATGTGCTCTTTCATCTGAATCTTTTGCTGTTGAAGAGGAGAGACTTTCCCATCATCAGCCTAAGAAGTTTGCTCCAAAAGTCCCTCCAAAGCCATTCCTAAGACCTGCGTTTATTAACAATGGGGAAGCTCGGGTAGCTGACAACATTGCAAGAGAAGAAACAAAGCCTATAGTGGCCCCTCCACAAGCTGATGACAAAATGCAAAACAGCAAGAGTGATAGGAAAGAGGGAGGAGGTAGCAACCTCAAAGAGAAGTACAATAGTGACTCGGCAAATGCCAGTATCAGTAACACAAGTCCTGTTGTTGCTACACCAGCAGTAAGCATGCAGAACAAAATGACAACCAGAGACATAAAAAAACGCCAGATGACACCGGAAAACCAGGAACAACTGGCTGGAAAGAGTGTATTTATGTCGAAAACACCAGAGATAACTTTGAAACCTTCTTCTATCAAAGGAAAAAAGACATCTTCTCTCAAAGTATCTTTGTCCCCTGACTTGGAAAAGTCCAGAGAAATATCTGAATCTCAGACAATGGAGAAAGTTGCAGAAGATATAAGCACCAAATCTACTAAAGTCACAGAGACAGAAAACAACGATGACAGCAACAAAAAATCTGTTATACATAAAGTTAGGGATGTGAGGAAGCTGGTGAAAAACACATACAACCTGTCTTTCAAAGCTTCAAATTTAACCTCTACTGCAGAAGAGACAATGATTCAAGGGAAAAGAGAGAAGCCGCCGCAAACTCCCCCAGCATTGCACATAGAATGTAAAGCCATCAGTTGGAAGGACAAACAAACATCGGGCAGTAAAGCAATCCACTGTCAGGATGAAAAACAGCCTGTTGACATATCAAAAATATCACAACCATGGGTGGGCACAGAGACAAAAAGAGATACTGACATCACTGAAATAACATCCAAAGGCTCTTCACCAAAGGCTGAGTCCAAACAAAAAGCACCATATTCTCACTCTACAGCCACAGATGGGTCGCTTGAATTGGAAAGCATCAATAAGAGATCTTACATTCACTGTGATCAGAGTTCTAAAATGCCCCCTAGACCCCCAAGTAAGGATCGAGAAGTTTCTGCATTGGTGGTTCTACCGGATTGCACATCCAAGACCAAGACCGTTTCCCCTACAACCCTTGACTCTTCTCAGATGAAAACAGCAAGCAGCAGCCACTCCGTATCCATGCTACTGAAAGAAAAAGGGATGCAGGCTGACATTGGAGTGTGTGATGTTCTTACTGATGGTGCAAGTGCTGCGGCTAAACATGTCAACAGGCTTGAGGTTCCTGTGCAGGCTTGTTTATCAGAAAACATTTTAGTTGATGCACAAGTAAAAGCAGAAAATGCATCTTTTCCTTGCAATCCAACAGCTGTCAACGATTCATCGAGAACATCTCAACCAAGTGAGAGTCCCAAGCAAACACCGACAGAAGAACCTTTAACAAAGGAACATGAAAAAAAGAAAACTGCCAACACAACTACGACACAAATTCCAACCTATTTAGCATCATCTGGCAAGTCAGAGGTGAGGTCTTTTTCAAGCAGTACAAAAAATAATGCTACACCAGTTAATGCATCAAAAGAGATTGAGTTACCTATACAAGTGAGGTCAATATCCACTGATAGACTAAAGCCATTCGCACCACCAAAACCCAGCTGTAAACAGTCATTTGCAGAAATTAAATCAGTGTCAAGTGACCCATCAAAAGCAGATACTCAAGGATCATCTGTTATTAATCAGCAAACAATGCTAAGTAGTGAATCAAAGAAAAATGAAACGCCATCAACAGTGACTCACAGGGATCAACCAAACGAGACTTCATCAAGAGATACAAAAAGACTGGCTGTATCCGCATTGTCAAGCTGCAAACCACCATTCATCCCAGTCACAACAACTCCAAGTGTTGTGCAAAAATCCACCACAAAGACACTGGCCAGTCTGGATCAATCTTCTGCTTTCTTGCAAACAACCAGCACTGGCCAGCAGCAGACCCCATCATTCAGTCAAAATCAGTCAATGCAAGATGGCTCATTTGCTTCTAGCTCAGCAGGACCACAAGCTCTTCACCACACACCATCTCTGACAAGAGCATCATCTAATAATCGTTTTCACACAGATGACTATCTTTTCTATGCTTCAGATGATCCTCCCAGCTATGATGAGCGAGAGAGTTTCAGTCCACTGCGGCTCTCAGACTTACCTCCACATAGGTCATGCAAGTATCATCCAACAACTAAGCAATCTTCTTGCTCCTGTACATCAAGTTCTCATTCACATCAAGGGCATCCCAACAAAAGTCCACAGGAACGGGTACCAGCAGCCCCTCAGTCTCCAGGCGAAGTCCTTACCTGTCCCGGAGCTCCTCCACAAGCTCAAGTTCGTCCTCATCAGTGCAGACCAGATGGTCTACCAGCCTCCAATACCACAATACCCCATGCTTCAGCTATGATTCAGCCTCTATACAACCCACGAGCTTGCCATGTTTCAAACTCACAACCCTATGGTGATGACCATCCACCAGCTTCTGGGTTAATGCATGCAGATAGACGCCCAGCCAATCACCCTTCACCTCAGGCAACAGGTCCTGCTTCCTATCATGAATATTCTTATTCAGCTAACATGTCTACTCTGGAACCCAGGCCTCAGTTGTTTAATCCCCAAGATTTGCCACCATCTTTTGGCCATGATTACGCAAATGAAGGTCCAGGTGGAGCTGGTGTTTTGTATCCAGAGAATGCAGGTGGGCTTAGCTGTGGCCAATGTCCTCGTCGTGTCCTTCTTGATCCTGAGACTGGCAAATACTTTTACATTGAGGTACCAATGCAACCACTCAGAAAAATGCTGTTTGATCCCGAATTGGGCCAGTATGTGGAAGTTCTCATACCACAGCAGGCAATGTCCCATTCAGGGCTATATCCATCAGCTGCACCGCCTTACTCCTCTTTGCACAGTCCTGGGTTGTATGCACCACAGTACTTGCCTTATGCGCTGCCATCCTACCCAGCAATCTCAGGTAGTGCCCCGCAAGTTCGCCATCCGGAGCCACCTCCTGTGCCCACCACACTTCACCAGACTTCCTTAAGGTATGGAAGCCCTGCAAGACAGATGCCAAAAAATGAACCAAAAGGCCATTCATCGCTGGATCAAAGCTACCTAGAGAGCATGTATTACATCCCCACTGGGATGAATGCAAGCCCAAATGCAACTCCTTCAGACTGCTACCACAAGCCTTCAAGCATGCCTCCTTCAGGGGGACGAAGAGCATGAAACAGCAGTGTATGCATGTCTGTTTGCTTTTGAAATCTATTGTGGTTGGCAGCATTTTTAATTTAAGTGTTATATAAATTGTCAAATGTCTAGTCAAAAGTTATAGCTACTCAGTTACAAGACTAAGACTGAAACTTTATTTTTCCTGCTCATTTCATTTATACATTTACTGTGAAAGACCCAACACTGCTTTGCTTTCTTTTTTTTTTTACTGACATTTGCCGTATATTGGTTGTCATTGTCTGATATAATTTCAATGTATCATTTGGACTAATCCTTAACTTTCTTAGCTTATGAAACGGTAGGCCTTATCTTGCAATAGCTGTCAGGGTTTAATAAACAGTTTCTTCTTAACACCCTTAATAGTTATGAGATTTATTTTTCTTCATTAATGTATTTAGCGTTTCCACTTCTAGGTGACATTATTTATCAGATACACAATGTAATTTCTTTGTGCAACACCTTTGTTATGAACTGGGACATGCAAGTAGATGCTGTACATGGGTAAATTAAAAGAATGTGGATAGGCAAGATCCTCCAGTTCACGAGTATTAAAATCGCAGACATCCTTTCTATTTTCAGAAGATTGCCATTTGCTATTTTTTACACATAGATACATTAAAGATAACGGTCTTCAAAATCCAAGTCGGAGTGTTTTTTCTTAATTGAATGTTAACTGCAACATACAACTTATTTCAGAAAGCTGTGTACTTTCGGATTTACTGCTATAATTATATGATCAGAATGTAAAATATTTATATCTTATCTTATCACATTTCGTGTAACATAAAAAGTTCATGTAAAAGAAGAGTTTCCATTTTGGTAAATCACATGGCATCCAGTTTGGGAGAACCGGTTGACTGGCCAAGATGGCGTCTGGTTAAGTCGCGCTTTTCAGAGCTCCTGACCAAAGTTTATAATTTGCAAAGCCAAGCTGTTTCGACGTTTTTCACTGTTTAATCTTCTTTATCAGATACCAGTGCACTTAACTAAGAGCGTAAACATGCCGTCTGACAAACGCAAAGAACGATCAAACATCAGCAACACCTGCGCTGATGACCATGATTATGTATGTCCTCCTATAGACGAGATGGATCTCTGCGCTACTCCTCTCCCTGTGACTCCAAGTAAACCACCTGCTCACAAAAAAGGTAAACCCTCAAGTCTGAATGAGCAGGCCGACTCTGCCGTCATCTCTACACTTTCAGCATTGATTAATAACCGATCTGATGCGCTCGAAGGGATGATT
>JAUMHG010000056.1:7015742-7026737 GCA_032359395.1 Enteromius anoplus
AGTCCAATCAGTATAATCAAACACAGCTGGACAGCACCTGAGTTAAATATATGAGTGTCACAGCAAAGGGTCTGAATTCTTAAGACCATGTGATATTTCAGTTTTTCTTTTTTTTTAAATCAGCCAAAAAAAAAAGTAATTTTTTTCTGTCAATATGGGGTGCTGTGTGTAAATTAATGAGGAAAAAAAAGAACTTAGCAAATGGCTGCAATATAACAAAGACTAAAACATTTAAGGGCGTATTTATTTGATAAATAAACTTTTATCTCGTCATTATGCATTAACATCACTCTATTTTCCTATTTGATAATGTTCAGTGCTTTGCTACAATCTGAATTGTTAAAAGCGCTATGTAAATAAAAGTGACTTTACTTGACATCATAGAGCACATTAATACGTCAACTACCCATATCTTTTTTTGGAGTAAATATAAGTCATATGTGCAAAACTACTACAAGGACATTGATATTTGGTTTTAAGTTATTCTAACTGTTATTTTTGTTTTATTTATTTCGCTTGTTGCAATGCAGTTCTAGGTGGTTCTGTGGTAACATGGTTGCTTACTGGCTCAAAAGATCTAGGTTTTTATGGCATGCTGGTTTGGCTCTGGTTCTTCATTCACTGTGAGATGTTCTTTTTTTTTTTGTCCTTGCGTCATCCAAACATTTTTTTGACTAACAAAAATTACTTAACTAAAAGTTGTTTTTTTTAACCCTTAGCCCTTAAAGGGATAGTTCACCTTCAGTTGTTGGCCTTTGCAAATCACTTAAGAAAGCTGCGTTAAAGCCATTTATGATATGAAGTAGAAAATCAGTCATTGTGTAAAACAATAAAATATTCTTGAATTTCTTGAAGAGAGAGAGTCTGTGAACTTCTGAATTCTTTGAATACTTGATAAATCCCTGTCACAATCTTGACAGGGGTCCCATTAATAATACAAATGTCTCTCCTTCTACAACCTCAAGCCCACTAGCAGTGACCACAAATACTCTCTGCCTTAACAAATGCTAAGAGCTGGGGGGGTTGCACCCGTCTGACAGGTGTTGAAACTAGATGTCATCACCCGTCACAGCCCATAGACACCCTGACTGCCAGCACAATAAGGTCATAGTGACACCTCAGCAGACAGTAAGCCAGAATTTACCTTTGAGACTTGGACAGACTCATAGACACTGTCTGGCCAAACCATGCACATAAAAAAATTAAAAAAATCATTGCAAATGTGTAATGAACTAGTACATTAAATGTATTTGGATACAATTATACCCAAAGTTAAATTTATGTTTGATCTTTCATTACTCAAGAATTGAACTTTGGTTAGTCGGAAATATCTGATTATCTCACCAACGACATGAAACCTGTTTCTGAGAATCATTATGCCTGCATAATGTTTAGTGCCACTAGAGGCGCAGAAAACACACACACTTGAGCTTTAAAATGCGCTTTAAAACAACAAGATGATCTCAATGAACAAACACGCTCATGTTTGAATTATAAAACACCAAGTAGAAACAATCTGTCCATTGCGTTTTGGTGGCAACGCATTTCCAAAAAGTATAGCTGTATTTATATCACATCACATTTTAGATGGGGGTATGAAGGAATGGTTGCGCTGCTTTCAGATCTGCAATGACATGATGGGTCATGATTGATGGTGTAAGTCACACATGAATCTCCTTCCTCGGGCCAAAGTAAACTCTTGGGAGTCATTACAATGATGAGAGTATGAAACCCTCTGTCACTCTGCCAGGCAGTTGCTGCTAAATCCAGTTTTACAAGGATCGAGGCTTTAGTTTTGCTGAGTTACAGACTGTAACACAGGCAAGCGTCACTAATATTATTGCTTGAGTGTATTATTTGATATTTGGTTTGTTTTATATCCCTGACCATGGTAAACACCGCTACTAAATTAAAAATAACAGTGCTGGAAAGCAGCAATAGAATGTTCTCCACTGCATTGCACAAAATGAAATATGTTGTCACAGTAAAGCCGCATCTCCAAACCTCCCTTCCAGAAAAGTTTGTTAAGTCTGATAAGTCACAATCTAACCAATCAAAGTATGTAACTGTACTTGCTGTATTTTCCCATTCATATGTGGGACAGTGTGTTCTGTGGCTAGTACTTCTATTTTTCTCTGGATAAACATCTCCGCTTGTCAAATCACGAAATGATCACAGAGCTTAAACTTGGTGGAGTCATATCCAAGGTACCGTACTTTCCACAACAGTGTTGCAGTAGCTTAATCATTTCAGGAACTGTTTATTGAGAAAATCCAACACGCCACCTGAAAATAATAGCTGTATAAAAAACCACACTCATTTTGGGCTTTTGTGGAAATTTTGGACAGCATTCCAGAGTTGTGAGAGCGTTGCAAAACTGAGGGAGCACCCAGCATGCCTAGGCAGATCCTTACCTCCACCCAAGCCATAATGATACACACTGAACTGCTTCATACCAGTTCCCTTAACAACTGACGCTAACAGGTGGGATTGTAAAAACAAAAATATGATCTTTCAGATTTTCTGATTTAATGAGCATAAATTTGGGTGGTCAGCATAGGGGTTGAAATCTAAGTTTGGTTGTTGGTTCAAACTTCAGAAGTTACTAAGGTACCATCATTGTGTCCCTAAGCAACATACTTAAATGGATAGTACGACCAAAAAATATCTTAGGCATAGTTCAGCTCACTTTTTTTTAAAGAAAATTATACATTTAGTCCTGATTTGCATTGCGTTTACATTGTCATTTTCAAACATTTCAAAATGAGTCTAAAGATGTGGACACAAACTGATTGGACAGCCTGAGCAAATGAACTTACCGAACATCTAAAACAATGCTGGGCTAAATACGCTCTTATGAGTTTATAGAAAACAAGTCAAAACAAAACTAAGAATTCCTTTATTACACACACTATGGAAATGTACGGACATTCCGATGCCTGTCCCAAAATGTATTAGTAATGTTTAGATGTCTTTGAGTCTCTTTTGAGTGGGTTTTGGTCCACTTGTTTGGTGCATACCATGGTTTATGTCATGAATGCACGTTGAAGACTGGCATGGAAGAGAAGGCATTGTTGAATTATTTTAGTTTTCTTTGCGCACAAGGGTACTCATTTATAAAATGTTGCGCAGAAATGATCGTAAATTTGACCTTACGATCATTTCTCAGATATGCGTATGTGCGATTTATAGAATGAATGTACGAATGGAAAACACGCCTATGCATGTCTCGCAGCTGTGAAATCTATGAATCGCAAATGATCGTAGCCTGGGCCCCCTCATACTTCCTTTGACTTTACATTCACTTTGCGATGTTTTAGAAAAGCTGCCAGTTTTAGAGAATTTCTGTTCCCAAAAAGTGGGAACCAATGAGAAACAAGCTCCCCCTCGCCCTCCCCCCTTTCCGGCACTGAGGCGGGTGTAACGGATGAAAACGGGTGAAAACGGAGGAGAAGTAATTAAAGTAAGTAAAGACATTTTCCTACTGCTTTAATGAAGCTAGCTACAACTGGTTACGGTGGCTTCAGGTTCCGTCGCTACACATACGTCATCGGAATGAGTGGTCTGATTAGTTGTAGATTCGTCCAGTAGTATACAGAGGCATCTGATGGATGCAGGTTAAGCGCGCCTCCCAGAAGGCGGGTAGTAAGGCAACTTGGCCAGACTAAGCTCCTATGAGCTTTAAAGTCACGGAGGCCAGGCTAAAGTGATTGTGAACTTGCGCGCAAATAAGTGGTTTCAGTAAACGACTCATAATTAACCCCTTAACTGTCACCGTTCCGAATACGGGACACCTACATTTTTTTTTAATATATGTCCTGAATTACATCTTTTTAAGCTTGTATAGTACTTTTTCATGTGTTTTCCCGAAAATGGGGGTGACAGTTAAGGGGTTAAAGGTGTCAACATAGAAAATATCACCAATCATCATAATTTAGAGCAACGAGTATAAAAAGAGAATAAAAAGTGCGTACGTCTGCTTAGACCCTGATGTAACGCTAAGCACGTGATTTAAGCATATGGTTCTGGTAGGACACATACTAAATGTAGACTGTATGGCTTGTGCACTTATTTTTTTATTTTTAAGTCTTCTTATGTCATATAATATCTATTCTGCTCTCAAGTTCTCAAATAGGTCTTACATTTGTTTATGACATGCAGAAGCCAATAAAGGTTAAGCATAAATGATGTCAATTTGTCATTTAATTTCCTAATGCTTCCAAAGCCACTCTATTTAAATGTAAACACAAACATTGAGATTTTAAATGCGTGCTGAATTAAATTCCTTCACGACATTTATTTTTTAAAAGAATATTTGAGTTTCTTTAACAACTAGCAACTTAACAGCCATGCCCATTTTATGGGAAAGAAAAACATTAACATTGTTTGAAAAGACTATATTGCATCCAATAGAAAGTAGCAGCATACAATAACACGAGTTTGAGTAACAGAATGATGACAGAATTGTTATTTTGGGTGACGTTTCATTTTAAGATCGAGCTTATCACTTTGGATAAAAATAAACGCTTGCTAAATAAAGAATAATAATGTAATGCCATACGTGGGGTAAGCTTAGATCTGCACCTGACATTAGCACACATTTCATATTCTTGGTTGAAACTTAGCTGTCAGCAATGGAAAAAAATAGACCATCAAGGGACATGTACTATTGTGTTTTTTGGCTCTCCATAACCATTTTTAAGAAACTTTAAAATACAGCACTAAGGATCTTGCTGTGCGCCCTGATATGGTGTTGTGGGATTTCACAAGCCGTATTGTGTGAAGGTCAGGAAACTCTGTGAAGCATTGATACAGTACACTGGCCTGGCTTTCCTCAGTATGGACAGCTGCTCTTGATGACAAAATGTCAGGGTAAACCACTGAGGTCTTTACTTTGGGTTTACGCAATATGCACACTGTAAGCTTATAGTGCGTTATAATAAATTCAGAATTGTCATTCGACGGCGGCAAATGGAAAGTCTGGAGTGAAGTTTAAAGTCCAGCTGTTCTGGAAAACTAAGCGCAACAGAAACAACATGCCAAAACAAAACCCTATGTTTTAGTATCAGTCATTAGGGTGTTATCACAATTAACCAGAAGGAAATCTTTTTTATGACAGAAACCTGATGACAAGTATGCCAGACAGATGTTACGGTAGTCGGATGATGTGGGTGGACCTGGCAAAATCATGTCCAAATCATATTTCATAGTAAAACGGAAATTGAAAATTGCATGAAAAAGGACCATAAGGATAGCAATGCATTTCCATCCAAATTCTTGTAACATTAGTGGCAGCTGTGAATAAAATAATAATTATAAGCATTACATTAAAGATATACATTACAAAAAAGTTGGAGGGAAATGTGCTGATTTAAAAAAAATTTTTTTTATATTTTCGAGGTTTTTTAAAATCTAAAAATAGCCCTCACTGAACACTGCCAGACTTCCTAATAAAGATAAACGTTCCACACGACAGCTCCTGAAGCACAAATTCACCTTTGTACACTGGTTAACATTAACAAACTTCGAGTATGACCTTCATTCTTTAACTGTTGTAAATATTTGGCACCTGGTGAAAGAACACAGATCACCGACACTCACTAGTTTAAAAAAGAACAATATACTCTGTCATGACAAGCATCCAGTGAGGCCAGAGGGGGCCTCAGTAAACAAAGGAAATGTGATAAGTGTTCCGTGGGTGTTCATGGAGTTCCTGGGCTTCTTTTGCTTAAACCACCCTGATGAAAAATCCCTCCATTGACACCACTAGGATTGAGAGTCACTAGTCATTGCACAGCATTAGTCATAGCTCAGCTTTGTAATAACAGCTCTCAACGGAAGGTTTCATATCAGATAAAGATCTGATAAAGAATGTAGCCCGTAGCAACAGATTATACCTTAATTGTCTTACCTTGTAGGTGGTTCTTAAGCCTTGTTCAGCTATGACCTGCAGGGAATCCAAATGCGTCATATAAAGCATTCACAACACAACAACAACAGCTATGGTTTCTGTTTGCATGTACAAACAATTTTTTTTCCAAAACATTTAATCAAGCAATGTGATAGCTGCTCAAATACTGACATCAAGCCCATATTTATTTGACTTTAACCATAGCAACAGTGACTAAAGTAATATGGCAACGTCCATAAAAGTGGAAAGTCGTATCAAAATGAAGCAATGAAAGTTGAGACGAGAGTTTATCCATCAGATCTAAATGAACTATCCGTAACCTTTATGGTACGTATAGAGGGGTTTCACTGGTAAATATTGCATTCTGGGGGATAAAATACACATCTGGTAATATTTGCACTTCAGGGGCTAAATGTCTTGTTACTGAGGTCGTAGCAACCCAAGTGTTAAAGTAGCCCAATTTTGCAGGAAAACCATAGGCCTGGCAACACCACACAAATCCAATCACTGCACAAAGATGGAAGATAGATAACAAATATACGAGACTGACCGCAGACCTAAACTTACCCTGGTAGCCTGTATTTCCAGTCTGACAACCGTATTTTCAACAAAGTGCTGAAATAGGAAAGGACATTTCGAGACTCACATAAGTAATTAATATAAAAATAAAGTAAAAAATAATGTCCCACCAAACATTTGCTGGGATTGACTTCAATAGCATGTATTTCCCTCGTGCTATGGATGCAATGGCTACCATTCTTTAAAATACCTTCTTGTGTTTTTCTTTGTGAGTCATTCAACTTATTCTTTCAAAACTCCGATTCTTTCATAAATAAAACATGTAACTGTACTTCCAAGCGAGACTATGAATGATTATTTTCACTGATCAGTCTAAAACACTGATATTCGAGAACAAATACGTGATTGTGTTTATAAATTACTGATTCATATGGTCCAAAACCATTGAGTTCTGCTCGTCTTTGCCTTATCTCTTTCCTTTTATCTAATGTCCCAAAAAAAAAAAAAAAACCTCAAGCTGACCTTAAATGTTCTTACACTTTTCATCAGTATTTTTTTTTTTTTCTCTAAAGTTATTTGAGGAAAACCAGAAGTGGAAGTACCCTGCCTTAAAAGAAAACACCCAAGAATAGACCTCAGAAGGAGAAGAAAGATAGCATAAACTGCTGGTGAATGGAAATGGGAAACAATTGCTCTCATTTCTTAAAAAATAACTAAAAACTATTTTATATTAAGACGGCACTTTGTCAGAGCTACTTGTTGCCAGTGTTTGGTGAATGGTGAAATGTGACGTCATATTTGGTGTGCCTACTGAATAGCTTTATAAAGTTCCACTTGCATTGTTAAGGATTTTTTTTAGTTCCAAGATAGCCATAATTGAAATTTTTTTTGACTGCTTAGGGATAAAATGGAATGTTTTCTGCTGCTGGGCCTTTTTGACTTCTCCAATGATGGATTGATTGATTGACTGCAAGTTATGCATTACATTTGACAGAAAAAAAATGCACTGAAATGTTCTGCACAAGCTATTAAACTCGTTTAGGACTGATGTAGAATCCTGAAAATAATAATGTTTTCTAACGTTTTGGGGACTTTGCCTTGTGGCTTTAAGGTTAGTGTCTATTCCACCTTTCCCCACTGTGACTATTGTTTCTGAATACTGAAAAGGCGTTGTTGGTGTATGAATGTTAATTTTTCATGTATTTGACACTTGTAATCCAATAATTTCAGCGTGAGCCATTTGAGTAGCTTAGTTTAACTCAATATCCATGTTTAAAATGGTGAGGAAATGGTAAGTTATAACATTTCATCACAGTTTCATATTAAAAGATTAGGGTTTTTTAATGTTGCATAATCTGACACAGAAAAAAGTGCTTCAGGTTTTTTTTTGACTTGTAAGACTGTTTTTATTTCTAAAAACAGTAAATTTGTGAGAATTTATAACAGTTTCAAATAACCTTTTTTTTTTTGTTACATATTATTTAAATATTATATTTACTCCTGTGATGCCAAAGCATCCTTACTCCAGTCTTCAGTGTCACATGATCCATTAGAAATTATTCTAATATACTGATTTGCCGCTTAAGAAACATTTCTTATCAATTATTATCAATACTGAAAACGGTTGTTCTGCTTACAGTTTTTGATTATTTGCTAAACTAATGTACTTATTTCCAAAGAAGACGAGAGCTCACTTTGACTGTTTGTGTCAATTGACTGATCACAATCAAATATTCCAGAGAACGTTTCTTAGCATTTCATATTACAATTTCAAGGAAGGGCATCTACTCAGGATCCACCTTGTATTCCTGTTACAGGCCAGTTGGCGTGAGAAGCAGAACAAAACAAAAGCCTCTTCTTAGTTTCTGTCACCATCCCATAATATCAGTCCAGCCTACACAAGGAATGCAGGAGAATGACCCGTAATGTTAGCAGGGAACAGACTCATTCCTTTAATCTGCATCCGGTTTCTTTATGAACCAGACTCAACATCAACCTCAGTAGATGTGTGATTTATGCACACAGATCCACCTGCACAGTGTTTAATCACCAGCTATAATGACTAGCTATAAAAGTCTCTCTTTGTTTTATGTTCCATGTTCTCGTTCCTGCTTTCAGTACCGCTTTATTAGCAGGGGAATATTGGTTTTACAGCAAGCCCCTCCTTTCGCAGGTGGTCTAGAAACTGTCCTCAATGTTTAAGTCATTTAGTTCACATCCTCATTCAAAACTCTACAAGAAATGAAACCCAATTTACTTTTTAAATGCACGTTATTGGTTTTATTAACTAAATGTTTCCCATTTTCATTGTTTTTCTGTTGAATATCCTATTTGAAAGCTATTTTAATATGTGTTTAGTTTAATGCTGTCTATGCAGGAGCAGAGAGCTCTCAGATTTGATCAAATATATTAATTTGTGTTCTGAAGATGAATGAAGGTCTTACAGGTTTGAACTAACATGAGGCTGAGTAATTAATAACCGAATATTCATTTTTGAGTCAATTCATTCTTAAATTCCCATCCTGTATTGTTTTCAGATTTTTTTTTCTCGTTTAATATCCTGTTTGAAATATTAAACACATATGACATAAATTAAATGTCTTCAGTTTAGTTTGGAAGCTTGTTTAAAAAAATTATTTTGTTACTTTTTATCTCCAAAATATAGTATTTATATCTTGCAATTCTGAGTAGACTGTTTCCTCAGAATTGCAAAAATTAAATAAATAGAAATAATAAAAATAAATTTAATAAGTCTGAATTGTGAGATATAAGCTTGTTTTTTTGAAATAAAATATCATAATTAAATCACAATTACTTTTTTATTATAATTTATTTTTTTATCCTGTGGCACAACCAAAAACAGAACAATTACACACACAGATATATACTGAGACATAAACTTTTTTTGTATTTTAATCGGAGAAAAGACTAAATTCTTGTTAAAATTCTAGTCAAGTTAAAATTCTAAATTAAGATATTAAAATATTTTATATAATACAAAAATCTTATTTATATTAGCAAAAAAATTCTTACATTTTTCCCCTCAGAATTGTTAGTAAATAAATAAATAAAAGGTTGCAATTATGTTGATGTTGTTTTAATTCCATTGTGGAAATAGGTTTCCATAGATTTCTGTAGAACATGAATCAGAACCCAGAAACAACACAAGTAGATATTTTTGTGGGTCAAACTGTCGAAATAACACACACAGGTCCAATATCTGAATATAAATTATGGCACATTCACAGGTCTATGTTTAGAGCTTTTCAGATGTGTGGATCATAACTGCGTATCCAGATTTAGAAAGGACAGAGACTCAACATTTAGTCGTTGTCAATATCGCCGCTCTAACCATGTTTCTGTAGTATTTGCACAGTCAGCTGCAGCTTAGTTGTTCGTAATTGTGATTCAGTGTTTCAAATTCACTGAATGTTATTGTCGGCTGACTCACAAAACGTACTAAGTCATTATTTGCGTGATGCCGTACATTGTGGTGAGTGTTTGATCCAAGTTCATTGATGATGGGCCAGACCTGTATAAGCCCACATCATCTCATTGTCCCTGGGGCCACTCATGTGCATGTCACCCCCGGAGAAAACAAAAGGGGGGCACCGAGAGGAAGAGATTTCACATGGAGACACAAAGGCTGGGTGCTCTGACTCACGCTTACACATTCACCAGGGGAAATGGCTGAGTAATCAGTGCTCACCGCATAGATTTTAATGATCTATAAGGTCTAAGTGACTGTTAGCAATAAAGCGTTTTTCATATTTCTATCCAGTCAGCTTTTGAAAGAGTAAGAAGTGTGGAGCACACAGAAAAAAATGACTTTTAACTGCTCTGAGCCAGGCTTTGTTCACGCCTGGAAGAAACGCCAAAAACCTGCGCTCTGACTTTAGAGTGGATGACTCCGGGATCTGGGTTTGTGGTCAAATTACGGCTTCTGCTTATTGCTAAGGTCGAAAGTTGAGGATTCTGGAACTAGAAGGGGCGTTTTACTTACTGTAGAAGTGTATTGTTGAAGATTTATCTGGTTTTAAGCATTTTTACTTCAAAACAGGACAAAAAACCAAACTGATACAGACTTGATGCATTGATGTAAAAACAAAAACACATGTCTCTGCTGGTATTTTGAACAGGGTTGGGTGCAGATAAAAAAAAAAAACCTGGACATAACTCTAATACTAGAGGAATGGATTACTCCTTATAAAGCATGTTGATGATTCTTGCCATTACTACATCTCTTTGTTGTAAAGCAAAGTTTTTACGGGAGAGTAGTGAGCTCACCATATGAAAAATCCCCTCCTAACATTCCTCTGGGTCTGACTACAGCTCCCACTTCTCTTTTGCTCACTGTTCAGAAACCAGACAACACACAGCCAGACTGACTCAGGCTTCTTAAAGGAAAATTCTTGGTTAACATTTAGGCTTCATCAATATGTCATGCTAACATTTACCACAGAAAACAGAGCCAGAGTACCAGAGTTTTTGAAGTATATATATATATATATAGTGCCCTCCACTAATATTGGCATCCTTGGTAAATCTGAGCAAAGGTAAATCTT
>JAUMHG010000056.1:7027043-7050088 GCA_032359395.1 Enteromius anoplus
CTCCAGCATGTTCAGTTGTCAGACAGGACTGGAACTACAAATAGGACTGGCTTCTATGATCAGATGAAACTAAAAAATTAACTTTTTAGCAGCAATCACTCGAGATGGGTTTGTTGAACACAGGGATAAAAAGTTATCCATGTGTACAAGGAAGTACTGCTTTGTTTTTGATGTTGTGGGTCTATATTTCAGCTGGAGGTCCTGGACATCTTGTTCAGACACATGGCATCAGATAACGAATCAATAATTCACTGACTCTGTTAGAAATCGTTTAATGGGCCATGGCTGGGTCTTCCATTTGGAAAATAATCCAAAACAAACATAAAAAGCATAAAAAGACGCTTTTGCCATGGCTGGCCCAGTCCTCTGACCTGAACCTTAAATGAGGTAAACTAAAGAGGAGAACCAACATGGAGCTGGTAATCTAAAGTGTCTGATTCTGGATGAAGGAATGGTGTATTTCTATGGTGGGTTAGACGTTTGTGAATTTTTTGAAAGGAAGATCAAAAACAATGCAGATGTATTTTCACAGACACCTTTGCTAAGATTTACCAAGGGTGCCAATATTAGTGGAGGGGGGGTATATATGCAGTACTGTGCAAAAGTCCAACAAAAAAATGGTTTTGTCGGTTATTTCTATCTTTTCTTATCTAGCGTGTCAGTTGGAAATATCAGTTAACATTTCCAAACATTATTTTTGTCATTTATTGTAATAATGCAGTGAGATTATTGTCTGCACAAGAAGTCTAACAACAGCCAGTGCTCCACACAGAGATGTGATCTGATCATCATCCAGTCTGTCTGAAATGACATGAAGTAACAGAACAAACTGAGACAGACTCAAAGACAGTTTTACCAAAAGCTGTAATGCCAAATATTTATTTGACATATTTATTTGAAGTTAATTGATAAATTAAATCTATTTATGGCATTGTTTTTTGAAAGCATCCTCATTTTACAGTATTTTTACACGAGTGTCTAAAACATTGAACAGTTCTGTAGCTTTGCAGGTAGGTTTTTTGATCTTGGAGACGTTGCCACGGTTCTTCTGGAAGAGGTTTCATGTTCGACGACTCAATGTGTCAAATTCAGTATTTCAGCACAAAATCCTGCATCTTATTAATTCCCTCCAGTCAGACTTTTTAGAAAAAAGCTAATCATTTTGATACCTTGATTTGTTTATATGAACAAAATCTGCTGACGTTCATTGTGTACTTGCCCCACTGACGTTTGTTTTTTATATATTGTCAGTATGGTATAAGTTGTGGTTTCCTTTTTGTCATTACACCAAAACTGACTCCTCAAGACACTGACACTGACATTTCAAGTGTAACCTGGTTAACCATTTAAAATCGGCATGCTTTGCAAAACAATGGCTCATGGAAGAGTCATTCTGGCAGAAAGGCATTCACACTTTAGCTTAATCCTGTCTAACCACATTCACCGGAAATGGGAGGCTTTGAGGGGGCGTGGAGTCTCTTGTTTAAATATGTGAGTCAATTGGAAGACATCCCACCCTTCTTCTGCAATGTGGTAAAAAAAAAGGCAATGCCCAACACAAGCCACAGCCCTGAAACAGCATCAGATTCCCAAAGTTTATTGATAGCATACACTGAAAAAGCAACTGAATTTGTTTGTGCATGAGCCGGAGCAAAAAAGAGATGGCTCCTTAGTCATTTTGTCCCCTCTCTGCTCCACTCCTCCTGGCGTTATCATATCCTCTCCTCACATTTGACATACAATCCTGCTCGGACCCTCCAGGGATCTAAATAGATGGGTGAGAATTTAATAACGTGATAAAGATACACAAGTGTCTGTCCAGCTGCAATGAGGTCACGGTGAAAGAATCCCATGGCAGCTCATGTGGGCTAGCTCTACTGGCTCTCTAGGAGAAAGACAGACGATGCATCATATAGTTGATGTTTATGCAGAGATGCAATACTAATTTAGACCTTAGAAGTGTGACTTACCCATAAACCATAGCTGTGTGTTTATCCCCTCAGATTGCCATGTGCTATGGATTATGCAGCTTTATAGTTTTATATCTATTACTTATATAGATATAATAATTGTATAATAATACTAAACAATCTAAATATGAAAAATAACAACAATAATAATAATTATTATTAATTTATGATTACTTATTATGTATTATATTTAATGGTATTTCCATGACCATATATTTTTCAAAAAATAATAAAAAATATATATAATAAAATATTTACGTATATTAAATATTAAATGCTTTCTCCTCTAAAATATGTTATTTTTAAAAAATAGTTCGTCATCTGTCCGTTATGGAAACCCATTCCAGGCAATGAATAATTTAATAATTGTTAAAGTCAGAATTGCAAGATATAAACTTGTAATTTTAAAGTCAGAATACAAATTTTTTTATCTAGCAGTTGCGATAAATTGTCTAAATTCTCTTTTTTGATTTTTTAATTGTAGTGGACAACATGCAAAAAAAACGTAGCTCCTTCCAAAGTTCATATGGACACCAATGACACCTCAAATTTTGTAACCACCTAGCAACCTGCTGACAACCACTGAGAACAAAATAGCAACACCTTGTTGCACCCCACAGGTTTATATTCTAGCCACTACAAATGTACGTTTTAGTGCCAGAGTTCTGCAAATATTCACACAGTTTTTCCAGATTCCCCTTTGAGCTGTAAATAGTGAAGAAGCATCTCACTGTGCTCTATCAGGCACCTCGAGTGTTGAATCACAATGGCTCTGTCAACACCTCATCCATCAGTTCTCATGTTTCACCGGCGGAGTGACAGCTGCTCTTCTGCGCTGCCAGAGAGTCATTAATACACCACACGCACACCCTGCTCAACACAGGTAAGTGGCTGAAAACAAACACCTAAGACGCGACACTTCTCAAGATATGTATAATGAATCTTTAGCCCAACACATTCTGCTGGGCCTAATGAGATCCCCAACTGTCAGTGTGCGCACTTCCATTGTACATGGAAATGAGCCTTTGTTACAGCAGGAAACACCTTGCTCAACAAATAAAAAAGGCGAGTTTTTACTGGCAAACATTTAAAGTTACTCAACTGAGTCATCTTACTCAACTGGTGTAGATGTCTCAAAAGGCAGAGCTACTACGAGAAATGTCTGAGTATATGTTGTCACCTTTATTTATGTAGCGCTTTATACAACACTGACTGTTTTAAAGCGGATTCATGGTAATAAACAGGAAGATAACAGTCAGTGATGCAAACTTTGTCAAACATGAAAGGAATTTTACTATAAAAGACAATAGAGTCATTATTCAGCTCAAGTCAGTTTTGCTAATTCGGTTCAGTTTAATGGTTGTGTCAAGTACATCAATTATTAAATGAGTTCAATTCAGCTCAGTTCAATAAGCAGCTCTCAAGAAGACAATAGGGTTATTATTTAGATTACGGCAATACAGTGTTGATTCGTTTCAGTCAGGTTTGCAGCATATTTCATTTTTGACAGGAATGAAAACTAGTCTGAGGAATAGAAGCGCAGTGCATTCAGTGTATTGTATTGTTGTTTTACAATATGGCTACCAATTGTAAGCTAACAGAATGTCTTGTTTCTGTGATTAATTATAGGAGATGCATAGAAGTACCACATCTGTTACACAATTAGAGATGCAGTAGAGATGCAGTACCCCATATAGCACCATCATAGTTTTTAATGGGGAAAAATGCAATGTTCAATTTAGGAGCTCTATTGAAGGAATTTGGATTTGGCTAATACGATGTTTTCCCATTCAAAGAGAATCCAAAGACTGCTGCCGAGTGAAATGACTTTCCTTAGAGGGGCTTTGACTGCATTTTTAGATTGCCGTGAGACATCACGTGTGAGATGCGAGAGCAGCGGTCAAAGTGCATGTTTGCATAGAAAAACAATGGAAAGAGGTATTCACACGATCACATTTTCCATTGCATTGCCTTTATCTTTTTTTAAATCAGAAGTGTGCTCTGTGTAAAACACAGTCAAGTCGATCCAATAGCACCTATTGCTGTAAAATTGGGATTTCACATCTTCATTCTCTTAAACTCACTCTTTCCTCACTTTCTGTCCAAATCCTCTAAAGAATCTTAAATGATTCGGATTTGATTCTTTGTTTGAGCTAATTTGCTACACCCATAACAGTGTTGATGTTGCAAAATTCATCAGTTATGAAACTATTTAAATTTCCAGCAGCTCTACACAAGACGATAGTATCATCCAGCTTAATTGAGTTCAAGCTTTACTCTCCTCCAATAGCATAAGAGCAGTAATAGTTGAATAGCTGTAAGCTTAACATACAGCCAGGGTGTGACCCAAATCCACATGTACAGTATTCCGACCAGATGCGGCAGAGTTACATTGGATAGCTTATGAAGCATGAGAATGATGTCATCCCTAAAGAGGGCTTTCGGCCACCCAGTGTGTGATGAACTACCCGTATCCCCAGCTAGATAAGTCAGCTGACCACCCCATATCCAATTACCCAAAGCTGAGTGAACTTATACCAGTTAAAACAATAAATGTTCATGTTGTCCTTTAGCATCACTAACAAACAGTGATAAATGCTTCTTCCGATGCCCCTATATGAATGATGTCACCCGACGGGAGCTTTACAAACAAACAGCATGAGTCATTCATTCAAGCAGCAAGCTGAGCTTGTTAATGTGTTTTGCGGAGGTGGTTTGCCACAGACGTTTAAACAGTGGTTTAAAACAGCGATGGTCAAAGGTTAAAAAAAACAAAAAAAGGATCTGAGACCGACTTCAAACATGCAAAAGGAAATGAGCTCTGTTGTGTGGGTTCCTCTTTTAAGTTTTTCACAGGTCCAGTTTTTATAGAGGAGGAGAAGTGATATCAGTCGAGTATAACTTGCTGAAGGTGTGACCCACAAGTATTGCAATTTTCTGTCAAGGAAGTGCAATTTCACGATGATGCAAGCAAATAACGCAAGGTGAGAAGTTGCATGTGACGGGTGTGTTTGTGAAAGAGTGTTTATTGTCAAATGGCCACAATGCAGATCACATGCTCAGGATACAGGTGCATGTCACATGAAAGACGTCTTTAGAATTGAGAGCAGGAGGTAGACTAGACTACATTTTCTTTTTATGCCAAAACGTAGACATTACAGTATTTCTGTCGCTATTCCAGATTTCAAAAATATCTTTAAAACACGGAAACCGGTCCTAACTGCTCATGAGGAAATGACTCATTGCATCACACTGGAATCTTCCTCCTTGGAAAAATAAGGAGCATACAATAATCTAAAGAAATTACAATAACTTGTTCTTTTATACAAAGAGGTTTTATTATTTGCTTATCAGAGCATTTAAAAAATGCTCAGTACATACAATGAATAAATGAGATAACTACTGTGTCTTACGGAGCAGGATGCTGAAGTTAAATAAACAGAAAATGAACTGATAATTCACATTTCTTTATTGAAACACTGTTCAGTAACAGTGTAAGCATTTTACTGGCCCAAAAAAAAAAAAAAAAAGCTTGAAATATGACTTTCATAAAGTTTGCTGAAATGTACATTCTAACACTGTCCTGAATGTCAAAATACGATTACTCCAACTTCTCATTAAACGCATCAAAAATATCAAAAATCGCATACCATTATAATATACCATTATTTCGATTTTTTTGATTGTTCAGTACTCATTTACGGAGTAGACATGGATTACTACTGCTTTTTTTAATAAATAAAATATTACATTAACATACGACACAGAGACTTCCAAATACGTTGCCAGTGCATTAGGGCTGGACAAGGTTGGTCTAAATCCAAATAAATATTAATAGTTATATATACATAAATAAATAAATTAAAGCACAGCCAGCAACGATTAAATACACAGTGCACAAGACATGAACAAAAACGCTTATTTGTAAGAATACTTATTTCAGGCCAAGCTTCTTCAGTACTAGAAAAAGCCTTGCCTCTAAAACTCAAACTACATTCCCAACCCCGAGGACTTCCTTCTCATTCTGTATCGAGCGGCTCGGTTTCTCTTCCTGACCGAGTCCGTCCGTCAGAGTTCCAGTTCGTGGCAGGTTTTGAGCTCTCCTGTGAACCATTTAGAGAGTCATTGGTGAGTCAGGCCTTTCACCGAGGCGCCACGGACTCCTGCCAAACAAACGCTGTCCCTCTATCCTCCTCTCCAGCACGCTGTGCCCGCTGCTCTGCACAACATTCAAATTTGCCACTTCATTTTTTTGAGGTAGAATTTCCACACGGTTGCCCTGAAATAAAACAAGAACGCAGATGTCAGGCGACGGAGTCAAATCGTGCTGGATGATTTTATGCAGCATGTACGAATGGATGACCTCACTGACCGTTCTCTCCAGTCTTGTTTAGTGGTGTGGGGCGGCTCCCAGTTTAACTTTCTCCTCATTTTCCACATTATACGCACCTTGCTTGTGAAACCTAGGTGATACAAAGATTGACATTATGACAGGCTGCAGATGTCTAATCGTTTATGAAAAAAAAAAAAAGACTGGGGGAGATTAAATACAAACCTGAGTGCCAGTAAAAGTCCAATGATGGTGAGACATAAAGAAGAGAGAACCACGGCCACCACAGCAAGCGCTGTAGTGCGGTCATATGCACTATTATTCTTCTTTACTTCCAGGGAGAAAAGGTGACATCGCTCTCCTGAATAGCCCTGGTCACATCTGGGGGGGGAAAATGTTTTATTCTTTTAAACACTTTTAAAATATAGGCATTTTAACAAAAAAGAGCGACAAAGGTTGCAAGAGAAATGGTTTAAAGGAAGTGCTTACATGCAAGAGGGCCCCTTTAAGTCCCTCAGATACTGGCAGGTTCCGTGGATACAAAAGTCTTTGTACTTTTTTAGACATGGATTCCTTTTCTTGCCTTTTCCCTTTCCTTTGGCCTTCTTCCTTCCGAGCCCCTTCCTATTCGAGCCTTCAAGTTTCTCCGCATTCAGAACTGCACTCGGGTCTTTGGGTTTGCTTGAAAAAGCAACTGTTTCGGTGTGAGGGAAGAAGAAAGACACAGTTATTACAGTCATGCTAAAATTTAAACTACAGAATGAAAGCAAATCGCAAAATCTGCAACACAATTTCTTGTGCTCTTCTATTCTTAGCCACTTAAGATAAAAGCATCCACTAAATGTGTGCGTTTAAATGACTTACCAAGTGGCACTTCGTAATCCCCTGAAAACTCATCCTCCTCTTCATCATCGAAGTAATACTCGGCGTCTTCCTCATCTTCCACTTGCTTGTTCTCCACAGTAGATCTCTTCTCACTCAGTGCCTCCAGAAGATCAATCACAGCAGTCTGTGCAGGCCTCTCGCTCTCGAACCGCTCTATGGACGCACTGCTCACCGATGAGACAGCCACTGAATGGGAAAACATATTCAACATCTATTAAAACTTAGGCTGGTTGATTGTCATGGCTATGCAGTGGACTGCTGACTACAGTATAAGCGCTTTACTTGCTGGTGTCTCAGAATTGTATTTTTTTAGTGTTGTGTTTTGTTGTTAATGCACAGAGCCCATTAATATTCTCCGTTTTAACTAGAATAAACGCAATCGAGTTTATTTCACGATCCAGAGACTGGCATGCAAATAAGCATGTTTTCAAACTAATAATAGATTGTGCGCATTACCTAAAACCCATAGAGGGTGCTGAGGGGCTTCATTTACAAAAATCCTGCATGCACAGACACTGAGCTAACGAATGAACGCATGAGACAAAAATAAATACACCCCAGAATATTCTTAAAACAGGATGACATTGTTGGCTCATTAATAATTTGACTGGCAAAGCCGGAGTTTTGAATGCTAAAAAAAGCCTCTGTTGAATATGAAACAAGCCATGTTATGAATCAGCACACAATCTATTAGTAATACCAAAGTTTCTTTATCAAAAACGGAGTGTTTCACACTTATATAACAAGCAAGGGGCTGTAATGCGACCTCGGTCAGCCAGTTATACTCACCGAAGGTAAAGACAAAAAGAGGCAAAATAGGTAAAAACTTCATATTTTCCATTATGGTAATGACGACGATAGCTTCAGCTGTTAAAAATAAAATCCTTCCCGTTGTGGTAATTCCTCTGAAGCCACCGTAGACTGTTAGTTCGTGTCTTCGCGCATTACTTTGTAACTTTGAGCGTCTCTCGTGCGTCAAGGTTAAAAAATCAAGCTCACAGGCTCACAGAAAGCTATTTAAATATGACTGACCACGCCCACTCGAGACCTGGAACCATGCATATCAAAACCAAATCCTTTCATTATGTCTCAATAGCTGTTTAACTAGTCTACACCTCTTTCTTTTTTCAGAAGATTTAACCCTTCTACTGTGGTAAAATCCGCACCCACCTGTGATCATCTGGCCTACTTTGTAAACAATTAAAAATGCAAGACTTTTTGAATAGAGCCCAAGGTGCTTTTATCTGTCTTTTCTTTATGTATTGACAGATTTTGTATTTTCCTGTCTAAATTCACTTTTTGAATACTTACATATTTTATAGCAATTGATTTTATAGATTCCGCTTTCCAGTTTCAACATATTTCACAAATACATTTCCACTGTGACCGAAGCAGAAAATAGATACAGATATCACTCTAAACTCTAAACATCCACTGGAACAAATCTATCAGCATTCTTTTCTGAAATGACCCCTAGAAACAATAAAGGTTGAAAACAACATCTGCCTTGGTTTTGGTCATGAGTGTGAAGTAATAAAAAGAACATAGCCTAACCTAACATTATGTCAATATGATTTAATCTGAAGGAGAGCACTGCAAGTGGATCAGAAGCCTATAAGCACATCAAACCACATTGATTATTATTGATTAAATTAACTCTGAAATGAATGCTCATTTAAATGAAAGTTATGGTTCAAAACACCTGTAGTAAAGCAACTAAACCAGACTCTGATTTTGACTAACACTGTGAACAACTGAATGACAGCATGCATTAAATTGCTTTATGGGTTGAGAAGATCTTACAAACCAGTTAACCTTTAATTATGTTTAATCCTTGACATTATTACCCACTTTATTCCACCTTGTGTCTTTTGGTAATGTATGACAACTAAGGTATTTTTTTTAAGTTGTCTTAAAATCCTAAAAATTTATTAATCAGGTTCATCAGGACACACAACACACCGAGCAGAGAGATTAACACAGCATATGGTTAGTGTTTCGACAATAAGCAAAAAGGGGTTCGCTACTGCCATCTAGTGGATTAAACTCGCACAGACAGTCCAACCAATATGCATTCACAATTTTATAAACTTTAAAAGCTTTAAAATATGCCTTTTCGTATGTGGGTAATTTTTTTCTATTTTTAATATGTTTATATTTTATTATTTATTGCTTTTTATTTTGGTTTGTTGTGTGTTACATTTTTATTTTCTGCTTGATTTCTGTTCAATGTCTTCGTTTTTTGGTACTATTCGTCTAATTTTAATGTGTTTAATAATCTACTTTTTTTTTTCTTTTTTAAATCGACGTCTAAATATAATATATATTTTTTTTAATCTCCCGGATCGCCGTTCGATTTGTCTCCCCTGAGCGATGAAAAAGCGATTGCTCTGGTCTCGAGTCACATGTTTTGACAAGTAAACATGGCGGATGAAGATACAAACACCAAAGTTGAATGCGAAGACGTTCCTGCAAAAGAAGAAGAACCGGAGGCTACGGAACCTGGGCAGAATGATGTCGCCATCGATACCGACGAGGCACAGAAGGACAGGCGGGCAGACAGCTCCTGGTCTGCGCCGATTCTGTCGTTTGCTCGTAAAGCGACGGAGACGCTGAGCAGTGGAGTGAATCACTACAGCGCAGGGTTAAAGGGATCAGACACATCACAACACACCTCAGACACCTCAGATACCCTAAAGACCGCAGGTATGACGTCTGGTGAACTCTTTAATATTGAAACATAGGGATAAGAAGGTTAACTGAATGCGCTTACTTCGTAAGATAAGTAGTAACACGAATTAAGATAAACAGTCAATAACACTATTAACTAAATGCATCGAGACCGTACCATATTTTTAAGTGGGACCAAGGTATTGCCATAATATTTTATATAAACATACATGTACAGTACTTTTTTTTTTTTCTCAAAGTATTATTATGATTATTTATTAGCATTTTTAAATGCAACATGAAAATCTGACGTTCGGATTCGCACGAATGTCTAATGAGAAGTGTATTTGTTTACCATGAAAGTTTAAAATTCAACTTTTATTTATTTATTACTGTTTTTTTAAATAGCCTTGTAAGAAAAGACTATCTGAGCTACTGCATCTACATGTAAATACCCAGTTTGTGCTAGGAAACATTTATAAAATAAAATAAAAATATGTGCAGTATATACACTTTTCTCCATAATTAAATCTATTTATTTTTTTCAATTATAGATTATTTGTTTTTAAATTATTGCCATTATTATTTACACTTCATTTTAATTTACCTTTTAATAATTACATTTTTTAACTGTAACACTGTGGTTTATTTGAATTATTATTGCTTTTATTGTTCAGATCGCCTTTTTTAATCCAGTTATTGTTACTCTTCTATCAAACTGTGCATTTATTTGAATGTAATCATATTTTTTTCATTATTTTATTTATTGTTTTTACACTTTTTTGTTTCTAAGGTCTTCCATTGTCCCACAGCTGCGTGTCTCACTGGTTTGAAAACACTTGTCATGACTGATATGTGAAAATAATAATTGCTTGGTTTTTTATTGATGAAAAGTATGAAGCTGTTCATGTAAAAACTATAATGTTGATTAAAGTATAAATACTCTACATGCTAAACTTGCTAAACTGGAGAACACTGTTGACAGGGTTTGAAACTTCAGCTGCCCAAATACTGTGGTATATGACTGAAAAACTTGCACCATGCTGTCATCTTACTGCAGCACTGCTCCATCAAACAGTGCAGTTTAGTAATAGTAATCTGTTAGTTTGCCATTCAAAGAAATGTAGAGGTCCATGATTCATGAGCTAAGTCCTTACATTCCTTATTGAGTATGACAATTGCTTTTATACATTTTAATGCCGTTAGTGTTATATGGTGAAGAACATAACCAACATCTGTGGTTTATTTTGCAGTATAATTCCAAGATGTGACATAATTGTGTACAGTATGCAGGAAATGAATAATGCACCTGCTTCCTTACTCTGAATTTTTTTTCCCCCTAGCAGGAACTTCCACTTCCCCTGTGGTTCAGTTCAAGATTCTTTATTTGTTATTCTATGTTACCGTAATCTTTGAGTCATTGTTTTTTTTTTTTTTTTTTTTTTTTGCACTAAATTTGACTTACCGGTTAAACTAAGGGACCATGAGCTGATTAATCCTGCAGATGCCACAGGAAGTGTTTGTGCTAATGCATCTGTGTTGTCCAGCTGTGAAGGATCCTGTGGTGGTGGAGAGGTCAAACCTCCTCAGCATGATGAAGCTCAGCATTAAGGTTCTGATCCAGTCCTCCCTCAGTCTCGGCCGCACATTAGACTCTGAATATCCACCTCTGCAGCAGTTCTTTGTGGTTCTGGAGCACTGCCTTAAACATGGATTAAAAGGTGAATCCTAAAAGGGGATATTCTGGTCACGTGTCACTCTCAAAATCAGAAGAGAGGAAAAAAATAAATGTGTGTGTGTGTGTGTACATACATTGACATATATTGCATGATGGTGCACATTTTCCATATTTAATTTTAGTTTTTATATTTTCTGTTTTTAGACATTGAAAAATTAAAAAAGTGGCCTTGGTTACTGGCTGAAATGGAATATGTTTAATATGTGTATATATACATTTATTAATTTTATGCTTGATTTATTTATGTTATAAAAATGTTATGAGATAAAATGATTTGGGATTGTAAAACTTTTATGTTCTTGTCAGGTTTTGTGACATTAACCCATTTCTAGGTCCTAAATCCTGCATGTTTCTGTCTCCTCCTGTGCAGTAAAGAAGTCTTTCATTGGTCCGAACAAGTCTATCTGGGCTCCTCTGGAGCTGATAGAGAAACTGTGCCCTGAGTCAGCTGACATTGCCACCAGTGTGCGGGATATGCCTGGAATCAAGTAGGTTCCCATCACCAGACGTTAGTCTTGAATATAATATCCGGTGTAATAGGAGAGCGTGATTTGATCTTTACATTCATGAGGTTCTGGGTTGTTTCAGGACAGGCCTTGGGCGAGCTCGAGCGTGGCTTCATCTTGCTCTAATGCAGAAAAAAATTGCAGACTATATGAAAGTTCTAATGAATAGAAGAGACCTTCTTGGGTATGAGCATTTGAATTATATTCATCATTTGTTTAATATCATACAAAATACAATACTGCAGTGCTATTCAGTTCCGGGCTTCTTACTGTAAATTCATGTTTATATTTTTATGTCTCAGGGAGTTTTATGACCCTGGGGCTCTTGTAATGGAGGAGGAGGGGGCTGTGATTGTAGGGATGCTGGTGGGTCTGAATGTGATCGATGCCAATCTGTGCGTGAAAGGAGAGGATCTGGATTCCCAGGTAAAACATACAGCCATCCAAACTATGTTATCAGATGACACCGATGCTAAACACTGTGTTTGTTTCTGCAGGTGGGCGTCATTGACTTCACAATGTATCTAAAGGATCCCCAAGCTACTGAGAGCACACAGGAGTGAGTGTGTGATCACTTGGCAAAGATTAAGCATTAAATCACTACTGACATGGCTAGAAACAAGTCTGCTATTTTGCTATAAATTAGCTTAGTAATTTTTACTCTCTGATTCTTGAACAGTGATTCGAAAATGACAGTTATTCTTGACCAGAAGCACTACATAGAGGAACTGAACCGGCATCTGAGCTGCACAGTGACAGATCTTCAGGCCAAGATGGACTCATTGGAGAAGACCAACAGCAAACTCATTGAGGAGGTGGAAAAATTAGATTTCCATGGACTTTATTATGACCTTATATTTTGCATATTGCAATGTCTTGGTTCTAAATTGTGCACATTATTAAATACAGGATTAATATGGAAAATTGTATTGATTTAATGCGTTCTGAACAGCTTACAGCAGCCACAGACAGAATTAACGCTCTGCGCGAAGAGCAGGAACAACTTAAACAACAAAATGCAAATATTCTCCAATCTAATCAGAGGAAAGAGGAGGTGAGAATTGCAATGGAAATGTTGTATTATGAAACAAACTGTATGAAATTATTTCTATTCATTGGAAAAGTAGCTAGAAAAAGTTCGGAGCATCCAATGCTAAGACCCTAAAAATGGCCAAATGTACGTCTGTCTGTTGGTTTATTACTAATCAGTTAATCCATGCAGTATTTCGTCATTAAAGTTACTGACATCCAGACAGTTTTTAACAAAGCAAAATTTTACTCTCTTTGGATTGCTGTTTAGGTGACTCTACAAGACAGCCAAGTCGAGCTAGAAACATATCGACAGACACGGCAGGGTTTGGATGAAATGTATAATGTCGTTTGGAAGCAATACAAGGAGGAGAAACGAATCCGGCAGGTAAGAATGTAAAATTATTCAGCTTTAAATGTAAAGCCATTTTAAAATTTTTATTGTTTTGCATAGTATTAAAGGGATAGTTCATCCAAAAAAGAAAAGAATTTGGATAACCAAACAGTTGTTGGTCCTCAGTTGCCTTTAAAATATGGGGATATTGGACCCCATTGACCCTTGAAAGTCAATGGGGTCCAGAAAAATGGTTTGGTTACCTACAAAATGTCGTCTTTTTTGTTTGGTGAAGGTTTGGAACAACTTGAGGTTTAATTAACAATGTCAGAATTTTCATCCCTTTAATACATTAATGTAACTATAATATTTTATGGAGCCAGTCAAAGTATCTGAATTAACTGTTTGGCAAATCAGGAGCTGCAAAAGGAGCTGGAGCTGCAGATTGGTCTGAAGCAGGAAATGGAAGTTGCCATGAAACTACTGGAAAAGGACACGCATGAGAAACAAGACACGCTGGTGGCGCTTCGACAACAACTAGACCAAGTCAAGAATCTCAACTTACAGATGTTCAACAAAGCACAGGTGTTACATCTTGTTGTCGGAAACAAAATCTTACTGTAATAGGATTATGTGTAACCAGTTGAAACTTGTCTTGTCGTTTAACCTGTAAGGAGTCTGACCGAGTGGCCCAGAAGAAAGTGGAGGACATGAAAGAGCTGGAAAAGAAGATGATTCAGATGGAAGCAGGCATGAAGGAACTGGAGCAGAGGTGCCAGGACATTAATTACATTAATTATTTACCCAGTTATAGGTTGTTCCAAACCTAATGACCTTGTTTTCCCTATGGTTTTTGGAGGAATATAGGTGAAACAAGTCATACTGGTTGGAAACCACATGAGAGATATATTTAGGAAATGATAAGTAGGTATGTAGTTAAGACCTGATAAACATGAGTACTTGATCCCTAGGCTTCAAAATTCAGAAAATCTGCGCAAGAACATGGACGAAAGCCAGAATGAGCTGAGATCGGAGATGAAAGGGAAAGTGAACGCTCTGCAGAAGCGTCTCTCTGATCTCGACACACTCAGGTAGGGTAAATCAGGCTTCTGGAAATGCGCTAACTTTGCAGTCACCTTAAAGGGATAGTTCACCCAAAAAGGAAAGTTTTATCTTCATTTCTCATACACTTAAGATGTTCCAAACCTGTATGCATTTCTTTCAGCTGATGAAAAAAATATTTTGATGAATGTTGGTGACCAAACAGTCGACTTCCATAGTATGGAAAAAAAACTAAAATACTATAAAGAAATGTATACAGGTTTTCATTTTTGGGTGAACTATCTGGTTTATAAATGTAAACCTGCTTTAAAGTATTTGTTTATTACGATGGCGTTTTAGTGCCACCTTTAAAAAAAATAATTAAAATTCTAAAATTACGAAAATAAAGTCTAAATATTACGGCTTTAATCTTGCACTTTTAGATTTTTACTATTTTGTAAGGTGGCACTAAAACACTGTTGTAGTTTCGGATTAGCATTTACTGTTATAATATATAAAATAAAAATATATCTACATTGTTTAGCCATACAAAATATCTCTGAAGTATAGTCCCATTCATATTAAAAATTTTCAACACACCAGGGTAACTAGGAGCATGAAATTATCCAGCCATGACTTTCTGTTCCACAGGATTATAAATGAGGAATACAAAGGCCAAATTCCCTTAATCATCCAACACAAAGAGTAAAACCTAAGAATATTTTTGTGATGTGCAGCATTACAAAATAGAATGGTTGTTCCCAATTTCCACCATCAGTGTAATAATTAAGAGGTCCCAATCAACTAAAGATGTTACAAATCTGCCTGGAAGAGGCATGTCTATATCATCCTAATGCACAGTGAGGAGGAGAGTTGGATTAGTTAGATCAAAGACTCTCCAAGGATGACAGCTGCAGAATTGTTGAGAATAGTTGAGTCTTGGGGTCAGAAATCCCTAAAAATATATATCAGACAGCCCCTAAATGATCACATATTGTTCAGGGGTTTGAAGAAAAAACTCTTCTCGCTCATCCAAAATGAAATTCCAGCGTATTTAGGTATCAGACATGACTGGAACTTCAAAGGACACTGCCTTCTGTGGTCAGATTGGAGAAAAAAATGCTTTTTGGCAGCAAACCCACCAGATGGGGTACCTTGTATCCCTGTTTGTACTAAACCCATGTCCATGGTTAAATATACTGCTGTATTTTTGATGTTGTGGGCCTGTTTTTCTGCCGGAGGTCCTGAACATCTTGTTCAGATGCATTGCATCATGGATTCTTTCAAATACCAAAAGCTTAACAATCTAAAGCTGACTGCCTCTGTAAGAAATCTGTCTTATAGCCCATGGCTGGAGCTTTCATTGGAACAACAATCCAAAACAAAGACAAAAAGGGGTCGCTGAGCATAAAATAAGTCTTTTACTTTGGCCGTCCCAGTCCTCTGACCTGACCCCTGTATACTTTCCCACTTTCATTTTTTTAACTTCCATGACAGGTTAGAATTTTGTACATTATTTGAATGAGAGATCAAAAGGATAAACAATGCAGATGTATGTTCACAGCTGTCTTTGCTCATATTTACCAAGGGTGCCAATATTAGTGGAGGGCACTGTAGGTTTTTTTTTAGAAGGGTCATCATTTTCAGACTCGGGTGTTGTTTCTGTTCTCTTTTTAGGGCAGGCCTGGAGTCGGAGCTCAGCACAAAGAAGGAGCAGCGGCAGAACTTACAGAGGGAGCTGCAGAGAGAACAAGACAACAGCGCAGAGCTGCGCACACAACTACAGCAGCTGCAGGGCCTGCAGACGGTCAGATACACTGCTGCTTCAGTCATACAACTAACCGCTACAAGTCAATAAAGACTTTAAATGACACAAAATCAAAGCGAGAGTCAAGTTTTTGTGTTATGGTGCTTCCATCTAGAACACTACCTTTATTCCCACAGGAGCTGCTTGATCTTCGACAGGAGAAGAAACAGCTCCAGCAGCTGTGTGAGGAGCAGGAACGGGCTCTACAGGAGATGGGCCTTCATCTCAGCCAGTAAGACTACTCCACTCACATTTTCTGAAATTTCTAGATATCAGTTGTCTTCTGTAGAGCTGCTCAAATTTGTATCATAAATGTCTTTTTGAACCAAACTGAACGATGCTTTTGCCACACTAGCGCTGCTTTACTTCTGAAAGTGTTCATTTGGTAACTGAACTAAAATCCTCCTTTCAGATCCAAACTCAAGATGGAGGACTTCAAAGAGGTTAACAAAGCCTTGAAGGTAAAAGAGCTTCATGAGGTTACCTTTGTCCATTTGCACAGCACAGCAAAGCTGAAAATCCCTTCTTAGTATTGCTTTCCAAGTATTACTGTATTTTACTTTGCCGTGTAACTTCTTGTACACTTACTGATGTGACTTACTTTTATAAAAATGTCACTTTTGATCATTTTAATGCATCATGATTTATTAAAGTATTAATGTTTTCCCAGTAATTTGCTTCGTATTTTTTCGTCTTATCAAGGGTCATGCCTGGCTAAAAGACGATGAAGCTACACAGTGCAAGCAGTGCCAAAAAGAATTCTCAATCTCTCGGAGAAAGGTGAGCGATGCTCCACTCAGTTACTTCATCTCAATCTTTGGCATGCAACTCAACTAGTTTTTTCTGTTTAAAGCACCATTGCAGGAACTGCGGAGACATCTACTGTAACAACTGCTCCAGTAATGAGCTGGCTCTGCCCTCGTACCCCAGACCTGTCCGCGTGTGTGACGTCTGCCATTCTCTACTGCTCCAGAGAAGCTCCATCGCCTCCTGACAGCATTCAACATCTCTGCTGATCTCGTGTGTGTAAGAGGCTACAACTGTATTAATCAAGCTCTCTGTTTTTAACACTTATGCATTAATTACCTGTGGCACCACTGGCTTCCGTATGGCTAAAATCTCTGATCGCTGCAAAACCATATGCAAAGATTTTTTTTTTTTTTTTACAGAAAACTGCAAGGATCATTAGAAACTAACATTTGAGTTTCAGTGTATTTATAACGATAGTCTCCATTTTAAGGAGAGCACTAACATATATAAGCCTTGAATGAATAAGGGTTCATATTTTGATACTCTTCATCCTTTTTAGTCTCCTCTCATCAAAATAGGAAAGAATTAATTTTGTAATGATTTTGTAAATTCTGTTTCATTTTATTTGAGACATGGAATTACTGAAAATACTGAATCTTGTCATTTGAATCACTAATTACCACTATTTTTTAGTGTATGTGCTTGTGCTTTAAAGATTTAATCTGCATGTCATACAAGTATACCGCTAGCCGAAGTCAAAGGTTGAGACCAGTTCTTGTATGAAGTTAGTAGATGTGAATTGTTTGACAAATGTGTAAATAATTGATAAAACCATTCTTCTATAAAAAGAATTAAATAATTGTTTTCTGAACACATTTGTTCTGCTACTATCATGAATGAGGCCCAACGTCTGTAAATGATTCAAAGGTAAAATCACATTTATAGAATGCAAGACTAAAGAGCAGATGGATTGTATTTTCTCCAACTTTTTTTGCTCGTGCCAGTCAAAGGAAAAACTTTTTATAAATGTTTTTAAGGCTCTCTGAAAACAAAACGTCTATTTTAGTTTGTATGACATTTCCCGTGCTGTACCCTCTTTTGTCTCCTGTTCTTGTTCATAAAGCTGTAATGAAGTTTCTATAGAGTTTATAGAATTGTGTACGATTTAATAAACACTGCCTTAAAGTATTAATCCATCTGTGAAACCATGAGAAATCAGACATTTGTCCACTACACCGATATAACAGGTGATACACTGCATGGAAAAGAAATAAAGCAAATGCAAACAGGAACATGCATCTAAATGAAACCCGCTCACTTCCCACCATACTTTAAAATTATACAAAAATCTTTTGTTTCTTTTACTAAACTTAAATACTCTCTTTAAACAATCGGCTTGGAGTAAGCATTAAGTACATGCACAACACCTTTGCAGGAGCCAAAAGTTTAAGATATGATGCTACAATCAATGACAGAGGGAAACCTCTGTGTGCAAAGACGTCAAGCTGTACGAAAGGCTTTGATAAAGCTGGCCCATAGAGGAAACAAAAATCAGCTCTTTAATACTCTACTGTAAAAACAGATTCACAGGCACCTCTCCAGTGTGGTACATGGGCTGTCACATTTTAGCAAATGTAACATAAATTACTACTGATTTCAACCATATCAAAAGGAAAAAATACGTTTGCCTGTGTACAGCTCCAAACACAGCTTAGAAGGGAGGAGGAACAAAGAACAAACATATGAAAGAAGACACTGTTTAAATGAAGGTAAATAAAGCAGCCATGAAAGGCCCGGAGGCTACATCCCCCAGCCTCCCCGCATGCCGCTGTTGAGGCCGTTTATTCCCATGGACCCACGGCTCCCTCCACCGTAGTAACTGCTTCCCATTCCACCCTGATTACCTGACAGGAGAAAGAAATACACATTTTAGGACCAGGGAGTTCTCAGTGCGGAAACAATGGCCATTTATACTATGACTCTCAAGGCCTGGTCACATAACAAGCGATGCAGGTTTGTCATGGAAGGGTGAGTTAGACGGTTACTAAAAATTAATACCATTACAAAAATATTTGTGATGTGAAATACTAAATTTATTTTAGCTTGTTGTCAAGTTTGTATTCAATGTAATGTAACTTGATGTACAATAAAAAAAAAAAAAAAACACTAGACAAAAAGAAAAGAAAATGACAAGAATACAATTACTAACTCTTAAACAAACAAACAAAAAAAAACTAAAACTAATTATTAATAAATATAATAGTACCTCAATGCTATTATGCAACATTTAAAAAAATTCCACATAAAAAGCAACTAGATTGTAGACAAAATTTTTGTTGGCTTAAAAAAAAAAGCCTAGCTAAAACTTTTATAAAAATTACATTGAATAAACATTTTATAAGCTAAGGGGTTACAGTTTGAAATAGTTGTAATTTGCTGACTTTAAAAGCAACAAAAAAAGCTTATTTAGCAAAACAAACAAACAAAAACGCAAAGCTAAAAGTTACAAAAGTTTCAAATGAAGTTAAATCGGTTAAAAAGCTAAACTCAGGTTTAAAAACAGGTACAATTTGTTAAAAACCAGCTGAATTAGACAAAAGCTAAGACAACAACTAAAATCTATTGATTTGGCAAAGAAAAGCAATAAGCATGTCTACACCGGACCCAACAACTGTCGTGCCGCAGCAGTCTGCCTTCACTGGACATGACAAAGCAACCGTTAAAAAACATTTGAGACTTGTGTCAATACATCATCAATAGAACACAGCATAGTTTTAGAATTCGGTTGGGAATTTGTCAAACCGCATCCAGTATAGACAGCAGATGTAACAATGCATCAGGTGAATTGATTGCCACTCATCTGCACTTTAATTAGTCAGACGGAGTCAAAGGTGAAACAGTTTAAACTTTGGGTGCAAACATTGCATCATTTAAAGTGAATGCAATCAAGTGTCTGAGATAATGCTGGTTTGATGATTGGGAGACTTTGATTGAGGTCATGTGATAGGGGTTAAATTTCTAACCCACTTGGACCGCTAAAAGATTCTCTCTCTGGATGGTGTATTTGGAACCCGATTATAAATCCCAAAATACTAAGCCTTAACCAGAACATGCATCAATGAACCAGCACAATGCAATCAATAAAAACAGCAGCATTTTTCTTTAGTTACATATCCGGTGTACAAATTCTGGATGTTCTAATTTTTTCGAGGGCAGTATTCTGAAGATCTCAATGCAGGGCGATAAAGGCTAAATGCATTAAATTCAGCCTCAAAAATGTGCCCTTCATTTCCCAAGCCATCTACTACTTTGATATTTACTTTTCAAAATAAGAGTCAAAAAGTGTACTGCCACTTGCGAGACATTTAAACAATACTTTAATTGGCCTTCATAGACTTAGAAGAATGCAGCCCCTGAATTGGGACATAGACGATGTCATTCTTTTAAATTACCAAAGTAAATGCTGTTGTTTTAGTTAGTAAGCTTACCATAATCGACACATTTTACATGCAACCTTTACTAAATTGTGCAATCGGTTAAACATGTGAAACATTTATTAAACAGAGAGATTATATGTAGTCAAAGTAAAATCCAGATACACTTAATTAAAATTACATTATTGGCATTGAAGTACTGTATAATTGTGATTGTATTTACCTGATCAGCTACAACAGGATAATACAAAAGTCTTTTAATCAGGCATTACAAACAGCTACCCCTAGGGGTCCAAGGGCGATCGGATTTGGCAGGGAACCGGCTAGCAGAGCTACGGAAGAGCTGACACTCACTGTAGTCACTGTAGCCCCCCATGCCACTCTGGTTACCATAACCTCCGCTGTAGCCCGAGCCCATCTGTTGGCTGCTGTGACTGTATGACGACTGGTTACCTGGAAAGCAACAATTATGGATTTATGATAGCTGCTCAGTAAGAGTTACTAATGTCTGAAGGAGAGCTGAGGAAAGGGTCTTACCCATACCGCCGCCCATCATTTGGCCACCGTATCCTCCACTTCCTCCCCCTGCCGTGGAGTTTAGGAACAGCTCCACATAACGGTGCTCTGCATGATAATAAAAACCCGTTTACACAAAGAACGATAACAAAATGTATTTAGCATCCTCTCCAACGGAAGGTTTTTTCGTCTGCTGGTTTAAATGCTAAGTGGCTGTTTGTCAAATTTATCAGCTTGGAAAGTTGCTTTTAAAGTAATTCCAATGATATAATTCAAAACACGAAGAATACTTCAGGTTTTACACGTATGCACGGGTCAGCGTACAGTGCGCGATGCAAATTTCATCATCAGAAATTGATACAGATTTTTCTAACCATGCCTACTTTGGCTCTCGCTTGATTGACTTCGACTGTACACGTGCGCTACCAAATGCATTAGGCTCCAGAATGTCATGTATCATAACCACAGTTTTAAGAAGGTTTTCAGTTTCCTTGAATAAAAGAATGCAGCCATTCAAGACCCATTAACAGGACTGGATTTCAACCTATAGTTCACTCAAAAGTAAATTCTCTCATCATTTACTCACTCTCAAAAACGGCTCATTTAAACATGCTCCCACTTCAGGAGCCGCTGTGTGTCATTGTGAAAGTGAAACTTCTTCCAGACTACTAACAAACATACAAACTACTTACTTTTACGTTCCAGAATCCAAATATTAGAGTGTGTTCAGCACATTATGTTAATGTGGCATTACGTTATGGTAAGCGTGTAATTGGCCAATCACAACACATTGGATAGCTGGCCAATCACAGCACACCTCTTTAGAATGATGAGTTTTGTAAAAATCGAGACAATAATGTGCAGTATGTTGATAATAATGTGTGTTTTTTTTAAACCTAAACCTAATAATCACAGTGCATTACACCAAATACACCAAATAATGTTCTTTTTGGCAACATCATATGACCCATTTAAAGGATGTGGGTAAAAAACAGCAGACCTTTCATTTTTTTTGTGAACTGTCCCTTTAATGTAAGTCATTGAGTTTTAGTTTTGGTTCCTCTTTTAAAACTTACGCATATTGGCTTTGTCCTTCGACATGGCTGCCACGGCATCCTCATGTGTGGCAAATTCTACATCCGCTTCACCCGTTACTCTTCCATCAGGACCGATCTCCAGGTGAACACGCACTGGGTTCAGTGGTGAGAAGAACTAGAGAAGAAAACAGTAAACGAAACATGCATGTAATCAAATAAACGATTTGTATTAGCAGATACTTGAAATAAACACTTGTAATATAAGGACTCACATTGTATATGTCAGTTTCAGTGGCTCTGTATGGAAGGCCTCTCATGTGAACACAATGTCCCGTTGTGCTCTGAAAGGAGGAGCCGCCGTCTCCATAACGACCATCTTTGAGGCAAATAAGAGCAAGAGCGAGTTAAGAATATAGCTGCAAGCAGCATTTTAAGGTTTTGGAGGTTGTATAGGGCAACCTGGATGTATGGCGGAAATGAAGCACATCAAACATGGACAATAGGCTCACAGACACACACACATAGAGATGAAATGGATAAACTATTATATTAATACAAACACACAGATGCACACATGCGCAGGCATGCATTCACACATATTGTGTTGCAATTTTAGATATTTGAAATAAATGATAGGAGACAGTTACTGCAAGTCTTCTCTTTTAAAGGGTTTATATGTTATTCATACAGTTTCACTGTAATGATTATTAAAACATTTTTTACCATTTTGCTCATAAAATTAATTAAATGTGATTTTAAATGTTTAAACAGTGATTTTATAATGTCTCCATCAGCAAAGATGAACGGCACTGTTTGTGTGCTCATTAGTGGTCTTCCGCTGCTTTCTAGTAGGTTGGACAATATTTCGATATCAATATATATCGCGATTATATATATAATAATTTTATACATTAGCATTTGTCAGAGATGGGGGACTCGAGTCACATGACTTGACTCGAGTCTGACTCGAGTCACAATTTTCAGGACTTGCGACTTGC
>JAUMHG010000056.1:7050188-7102189 GCA_032359395.1 Enteromius anoplus
CAAATTTAGTTTGCAGACATCCATTGTGTGTGTCCTCTGCAGTTTTTTTCCTGAGGCTTTTTAATATTGTCCATATCAATATCAGAATTATATCGTATTGACCAAAATTAAGAAATATATTGTGATATAAATTTTTGCAAAATCGTCCAGCCCTACTTTCTAGTGGTTATTAATTGCAATTTCTTTCAGAACACAGTGTTTAAGTGTTATAACTATTATAGTACTTTTTTGGTCAAAACTGTTTGATTGACATCATTAATCCCAGAGGCAAAGTTGTTCAAAATGAGCATGATCTGAAGATATAGTATAGTGAATATATGAGGGATTTTTGGTCATTAATTCTGGAAATATTGTGTATTTTAAGCCTTTTTTAATGGTTATAGTGTTACCTATAGTCTTTGTGTGTTGGCTAAGACACATCTGTCTCATGTTTTAACCAGGTTTCATAAAGTTCAGTGTTTTGTTTAGATTCAATAGGCTTTTGTGTATATGCGGTCACGCCCCTTTATAAATGAACCTGTTAAGTACAAAATGTTTTTTTGACAATTATTAATCTAGAGATTCCAGAGAATTGTTCTGTATTGGTTTGATCCAGATGGAGCAACAAACCTGAAACAAGTTTGAAAAAGCAGGTTTTTAACATTTAACAGTAGCTTGAGGCAAAGTTGCTCAGAATGAGGAGACCTATCATATGAATTGAAGTTCTAGCATGTGTGTGAATATATGAACATGTTCTAAAATTTGATGTCATTTTCTATAGAAATACTTAGGACTAGTTCACAAAAGTAAGTTTCGGATATAGGTCAATTTTGCAGTAAAAACGGTGCGCCGTAGAGCAAAAAACTTGCCTGTGCACTTTTGTTCGGAGTATTCCAAGGTTTGTAACGATGTGACATTTTTGAGTCTACGGCAAACAGTTTACGAGCTACTGCCAAAAATGTCAGAAATTTTTGGTTTGGTGCTGTAGCGCCCCTGTTAGGCCAATTGGGCCGCTTCTCTGCGTCTGAGTAGCAAGCAAGACTACTACTATCTGACTAGTCTCAGCCTCAGACCCACGGAGCGTTGGCTGAACGTCTGATGCATACACTTTTCTGGAAACACTTCAGCAGTGTCAAAGTCATCATCTTATTGGTTGAATTTGAGCGGATTTCTGGGGGGCGCGAGTGTCACGTTTATTTTCGGTCCGCCGGGAAACAAAGCGCAGACGTGTAATAGCGGAAAAAAACCCTGTCTTGTTTATATGAGTGACAATAAGCATTTATTAAGATCAGTTAAACGTTGGATTCTCAAAAGTATGCAATCCAATTTTACTAGTTGTGTGTCTCCTCCTATCTAGTATGGAGGATCAAGTGAAGTACCTAACTCAGAAGGGGATCATCCGCGTTTGCTGGCAAACATGAAACAACAGACACTTATATCGCAGCTGGCCGATTCAGTATTGTGTTCGGTTCTCCAGAATTGCTCGTTGGTGTTAAAAAAGTGGAGAGATAAGATTCAAACAGATGTTTACCGCGAGTGTCTCATCGGGATCTCACTGATGCACGCCGTTCTGTTGTTGTGGGGACATTTCCACGCCCCAAGCCGTGACGCTGAACGAAACAAACTGTGATTGGTTGTTTGACATGCCAGTCAAACGGCCTTATGGGCAGGCCTTGCCAAAGTAAGCGGGCTGAAGGTCTGGCTACGCGGGACTACTATCTGACCAATTTTCAGCTCTCTCTTATGGTTTAGGCTGCACGATCCCTTTTAAGGCAGAATAATGATAATAATAAAAATCCTTACAATTACAATAAGGTTTCAGCACTTTGTGCTCGAACCCCTAAAAAATATTCTGCCTGATAGACAGCCTTTTGCGGTCTGTTTTACACAAGTATCTTAACAGGAAGCTGCCGAAATAGAGCAAGATTTAATGATTTATCTCATAGTAAAAGCAATGCTATTCCTATTTCTTTATTCGTTTATAGTCTTTCTTATCTACAGTGACATAAAAGCAGTTAGAAATCCAAACCTGCAGCTATTAATCTGGAACTACTTCAAATGATCGCCATAGTCTCTAGGTGTTTTTCTATATGCACACCACTCACTGAAAAGTTGGTAGTTCTTAATTTTTAGTTTTATATAGTTTATAACTAGAATTTATAGTTTTGTATCAATCACTTAACCAAGAAAAAATGTAATCTGGGTGCAAGATTTTCCAATTGCTACTTTTATTCAGCAAGGCATTACAAACAAGCAAAAAAATAAATTGCTTATACATAAAGTTCCTCTTAGGGTTGGGCGATGTCGACCTATTTGGCATTGTACAATGTCTAATGTGAAACATCGCGATGGACGATGGCATTGTCATCGTAGGCGGCGATTGTTGGGGGGGGGGTTGTTTAGTTGTAACTAAAATACCAAGCCCCGCCCCATGACTGACAAAAATGATTGTGCGAGTGCTTGAATTGCGCGCGGATGACACATCAAGTGGGCGCCAGGGTTTGAAATGAGCTTGTGGGCCTGTTTCTTTGCGTGTACATCTGTTTTCCTCTCGCGGAAATGATTTGCCGCGCTCGCCAGCATCAGTGGTGCTCTCGCTTATTAATGGCATAGATTTGCCGCCGATCCCGCCATAGATTAAGTGTGTTTTTCGTGAGCTGGTTGTTACTGCGGCGACGGGGCGGAGGATCGTGATGTCTGTCGGCCATCGACGTTGGCATCGTCTATCGACCCAACCCTTGTTCCTTTGTAATAATTTTTCACTTTAACTTTTTTTTTCCACAATATATTTGACCTTGGTGAAAATAAAATAGCTTAGAAAGAAATTCTACCGACCCCAAACTTATGAACAACAGTGAGATATATTGTTTAGCTCTATCAATAGTATTTGTAGCAATGTGAATAAGAGCCAAAAATACTTCACCTCCACCGTAGCCTCCACGTCTCATTCTCTCGAAGGAGACTCCTCTGCCCATGCTGTTGTAGCCGCGGCCGCCTCCAGGCCTGTCGTAAGGGCCCGGTCTCTGCATGCCCATGACCTTACGCTGAGGTTCATAATGTGTGCGCACTTCTGCCCGGCTGCTCTTGAAGATCTCTATGTACCTAAGGACATAAACGTGGAGTAATGGCACCAGGGTCTACCGGCAAGAGACAAGAGCATTCCTGCGTGCAGTAAAAATAAGGGCTGTCTGAAAACGGGTCTAATGAACAAACACCCTTAGTAAGAATGACTCTGGGATGACACTAATTAACAGTCAGCCTCTCCGTTCAGTGACTTTATGTAACAATTTCCGAAAAAAGAGACACAGAGAGAGAGAGACAGAAAATAAAGAACCCCTAAATATTTAGTTTCATTCAACCCTACATTACGAAGAACTTTTCTTATGGTCACCCGAAGGCAGCTGGCATTGTGTTACTGTGGTCTTATTGGACTGAGACGCTGCTTTCGTTCTCTGCTAGCAAAGCACTTCAGACTGTTAGGAGTAACTTTGTATTACCTGTTTAACTGGGTCCTCGTGATCTGAAGTCTTCAAATGGTAGAAAAACTGAGAAATTCCTATTGCAAAAAAACTTAGTGCTGAGTGGCCATCTGACTAGGCTACCGATCAAGCAGACAAGGGTTGGCATTAAAACATCTCAAATAAAAACAAAATGTTCCTTGAGCAGCAAATCACAATTATTTCTGAAGAGTAATGTAACACTGAAGTAGTGATGCTTAAAATACAGCTCATATGAATACATTTGCCTTGTAAAACTTTTAAATAAAAACGGTTATTTTAAAGGGTTAGTTCAACCAAAAAAATGTCCTTCATTAGTCACTCCAATCATGTCCCAAGTAAGACCCTCATTTATCTCGGGAACACAAATTGAGATATTTCGGATGAAATCTGAGAGCTTTCTGACTTTCTGAGCTTTTCTGCAACTATCATGTTCAAAGCCAAAAAGGTAGTAGGGGCATCGTTAAAACAGTCCATGTGACATCAGTAGTTCAATCATAAATTATGAAGCTACGAGAATAGTTTTTGTGCACAAAGAAAACAAAAATAACAACTTTGTGCAACAATTTCTTCTCTTATTTTTCACTGTTTTTAGTGCGTTTTCTTCAGTAACAGAACAATTTAATATCAACATAGGAGCTGGTGTTCTGGCTTATTTCACGGCTCTCTGGAATGCTTGATTCTGATTGGTCAGTTGAGACATTTGCAGGTTCCTTCTTTTCAAATAATAACCGCTCCAAAGTAATAACGCTTAGCCGGTACTACTTATGTTTAAAATCCCTCCGCGCCAACAAAGATTACCGTTTGGTGGCATCTTGTGACAAACACTGGACAACATGAGGTGCAATTTAATACTTGTAAATAATTAAAATACATTCTTTATTACATATTCATATGTAGATGTTATAAATTGTCTTACTAAGGTTTGAATGTTAGTCAACAAATATGCCAATAAAATGGTTTAAATTCATATTCATGTCCAGTTTTTTTCTTTATGTGGCAAGTAGCCGTGTAATAAGTGGGATAATACATAGGCAGACGGTAGTTATCGCGAAATAAGCGCTTCGCGTCGGGTCCTGATCACGCTGTCGGGGCTTATTTCTGCAATAACTACCGGCTGCCTGTACATTATTCCTTACATAGAATATCAATCTCTCTTAGCTCATATTCTGTACATCCTGGTTCAAATAAGTAAGATTTGGCTACAAATTTCAAGTCAAAATATCTCTGTCGAAATCTTCAGACATGTTTATTTCTGCTTGTAAACAAAGTGTGGTGCATCTGGTTTTGATTTCAAAACGGCGGCCTCTGCATCAGCAGGACCATGCATGATACCTACCGTTGAATGCATGACGAAGACTGACACAGAAGAGAAGTGACTGTTGAATAAAGCTGTTATTTTTGCATTCTCAACATTAAGATTGAGTCACTGATCCTTACTACCTTTCTAGCCTTAAATGTGTTAGTTGGGTTGCTGTTTATGGCGAGTGAGAAAGCTCCCAGATTTCATCAAAAATAACTTAATTTGTGTTCCAACGATTTTGGTTTGGAATAACACGAGGATGCGATTTTTCATTCCTCTTAAGCTGTAATAATATTACTAGTAATCTAGTAATATTACATTACTCATGTTAAACATACAAAGTCCAGTTACAGATAAAATCCAGTCCTTTTATAGGAATCCTTATGATCGCCAATTTTCTGCGAGGATGAAAGATTGTTCAAGCTTTTTACGAATTCACTGCAACCAACAGAAAGCTGCGTGGTTTGAAAGTGTCTTCTATGTGAACCGTGCTTCGTATATTGCTGCACCATAGAAAATTTATAATGAATGCTTTTTCGCCTGAATAATTTAGCAGAAATTCTCCTGCAACTTTAATAACTACCCTTTTAACCCAAAATACTTCATGTAAATGTAAAAATTCACTAAACTGTCTCACATTCTGTTATCTCTGTAAATCTACACAGTGCAACCTAATGGTTCACTCAGCACTAATAATACATCATCTTCAAAGCTTCTGGACCTCATCTTCCTTGTTTTTTGTTTGCCGTCAAATCATCTGTGGTCATATCTTGGCATTTCTGCAGTGGATGATTTATTGAGGTGAACACCATAAGAAAAGCAACGTATCCAGGCAACCAACCAGCCATCCCCACCTGTGCCCTATTCTTTCCTTGTGTTTCTTTAGAGCCTTTTCGGCTATATCCTGTGAAGCAAACTGCACGAAGGCCTCCCCCGTACTCCTCCCCTGGAAGTCCACCGGCAATGTTATCCCATTTGGCACGATTTCCAACCCTTCAACCCAAGGACAGATAACCCCAGTGGGGGACAAATTAAGTCACAAGCCCATTAACAAGACTTTACATTACTCTATGGGTTTCTCTTTATGTCAAATGAGAAATGGTACTATGTAAACAATTCAAATGGGGCCACAATACATTTGAACCTTTTCTGGCACAATTTATGGATAATTCTGTGCAAAAAAAGAAGGGTCACTTAAATCAATTGCCTCTTGTGTGTCTGTCTCAACCCATCTCTTGTTTTTATGGTAAGCCCCGAAGATTAACTAGATTGCTGTGCACCTGTTTTAGGTATATAACAATACAAAAAGGGCTGAGGCAGTTTAATTTAGAAGAGGAGAAAAAAATAAAGACAAAAGAAAAGAAAGCACAAATTCTAATAATTGCATTAATGGACAACGCTGGATAAAAAGTGACCCATCTTGGTCCGTCTGGATGGTCCAATTCTTAAGATTCAATAAAAATTTTAACTATTTCGAATTTTAAAGATTAAATGACTGAAACTGAGCTCTTTAATTTAAACGTTCAAGTGCAAATTGATGGTCCGATGAACTAAAATAAACCTAACATAAATGGTGGCATACTTTTAAGTTTTGAGTTAAAAGGGCACATCGAAATTCCTATCGGACATACCTGCAAAAAACTGAACAATTTCCTCTTTGCTGCATCCAAAAGGCAGACCGCGAAGCCTAACCAGGCCGTCCCCTCCTGTGTCCGGGCAGTTCGGTCCGGTGTGCTTCAGAACCCAGTCCATCTCAACACTATTGGATTTGAATACTGAAAGCACATATCATTCACTCAGTATTTTATCTTGAATCATTTTGTGTAGTTCACCAAAAAGAGATTTGCTGAAACCCTCAGGTCATCCAAGGTGTAGGTGAGTTTGTTTCTTCATCAGCATTCAGATACTTCAGATAATCAGATCAGATTTGGAAACATTTAGCATTACATCACGCTTTCCCAATGGATCCTCAGCAGTTAGAATGATCAAACATCAAACATGAAAAAAACATCACAAGTACTCCACATGACCTCAGTACGTGAATCAACATCTTGCGAAGTGAAAAGCTTTGTATGTAACAAGCCCGTCATTAAGACATTTTTCAGTTCAAACCATTGCCTCTGACTTGTCTAAACCAGCAGAGTAATTTACACAGATCAAGCATTGTTTAGAAGTGAAAACTGTCTGTAACAGGCGCAAACAAATGTTGACTTTGAAACCACATCGTTTTGAACTTCACAAGACATTAATTGTCGACTGGATTCATGAGGATTATTGTGATGTTTTTATCAGATGTTTGGACTGAGCAAGTGATGCTGCGTTTCACCAAGGGCCTGTTTCAGTAAGGAGGTTCAACCAAAGTTTCCATTAGTAAAGAAACGTAAAGCTGCACATAGTATCTGCTCGGATGTAAGAGCACGGCCACGATGGGTGATGTTAGTGATGTTAGGGCCGATTAGATTATGGATATATGTAATTGATAGCAACGGAAAACTGTAACGCTCAAACTAAAATTTAACGTCAATGGGGAAAAGACAAAAAAATCCACTCTGGGTCTCGAAAACCTTGTCCGACGTAAATGTAATTCACTTCAAATTAATATCCTCCGCATCTATGGGATCTTCCAAAAAAGGACGAGCCATACTCGTAACTTCGTTCTCTGTGTGTGTCTGAAATGTCGGCATTGAATAACTAAGGCTGAGGCCAGAAATACCGCTTTGTCTTTAAGAAAGAGGAGGAGACCAACAGAAACTCAGAGTTTAGAGAATAAAACCTGCTCCTGACCAGAGGCCTGTGCCAGAAGCCGGATTTGCTGGCTAGCTTGGTAAGTTTAGGATTAGTTTGCACCAATCCTGGGTTTTAGGTACCTTGAAAGAAACTCAGCTTCAATTGGTGTTCATTGCCATGGTAACTTGCGCTGCTCGGCTAACCTGCTCCAGGGCAGGTTATGTTCTGGGTAAGAGATCTCAAAACGAAGTTAAACCAACCAGCTTCCAGCAAGGTGACACATGTCTGATGCAATAAAGCCACTCCCCCAGCTTCTCTTACTCCAAATTAAAGGACGCTGCATAGTAAAACATTGTTTAAAGATAAAATCATCAGATTTTTTTAGATTATTATTTTTAGAATTCCTTTATTATTTATATAATTATTATCTCCTTAATCTTTTACACAAACCAGTTTAGTTTAATAGTAATAGGCTTGTAAATTAATATAAACATAGACAATACAGCTTACTTGCAAGTTTTTTGTTGTTGTTGTTGTTTTTTGTTAAGTTTTCCCTATTTATTAAAAGATCTTCATATCTTGCTGTGTAAATGTGATTAAATTCCTAATATTGCTCTATCTTTGGTAGTGAATCTGACTCTCTCTTACAAGAAGTGAATGAAAGTTTAAAAGCATGGGATTGGCTGCTTATTGCTGATGTCACACTTTCATGTACACATGCTTCATTAACTCAGGATCAAGCCTGGGTTAACAAAGAAAGTTGATGAGCTTTGTCATGGTACAAATAATGCCTGATTGCATCGGTTTGGATTTGTCAACCCAAAACTAATCCTGTAACTCTGAGTTTGTTTAGCCACCATCATGGTACAGGCCCCAGGTTAGGTTCACAGAGTAAGTTACCATGGTAACTGACTCTGAGTAAAAGTTACCTCTCTTTCAGAAACAGGCTTGAGTTACCCTGCTTTCTCAGATTTGACAAACCTGCCATATTGAAACAGAAAACCCAGAGTTTCTCCAATTTCAGGGTTAACATACTTAACCTCCTTTCTGAAACGGGCCCCAAATCTGTTTTGATGAAGAAACAAAACTCAACTACAAGGATGGCCTGTGTGTGCATACATTTTCATGCCTGGGTGAATTTTTCTTCTAGGGATCCTAACTGAGGCAAACACATCTGCCAGTGCCTACCTTCTACATAACGGTGGCCCATGGTTTCACGATCTTTCTTCACCGCGATTTTAAGATCTTCTTCTGATTCAAACTCTACAAATGCTTCTCCACTTGGTCGCCCTTCCCGTGTGTATGTGAAGTGTATGCTCGTCCCATTGTTTGCAATTTTGCACTCTACAATGGAATTAAGCTAGAATTAGTCAGGCAGAAAATAAAACCCAAGAGGAAAAGATTTAAGCACAGGATGCTTTTACCCGAGAAAAATCTCTGAACTTCATCAACAGAACAGGACCATGGTAAACCTCTGACTCTCACCACAAAACCCTCTCCATCCGCCATGCTGGAAGCAACCCTGTTTAAACACAAATATATATATAATAAACTAACGTTACAGTATAGGCTAACTCGAATACTGTTATATCTTTTTACAGTGATCTGAATTTCAAACACGCATCTGCATTTCATATGAAGCATGACAGCATGATAACCTACCCCATACACACAACATATAAAGCAAAATGCTCAACCGAGATAAATAAATAAACAACAGGGCCAAGTATTTTATCAGTCAAATGCTATTCCAATCAATCATGCACCTAAACATTTCCTATTTATTCTCTATTTAATCAAAACGAAATACCAAGAAAATCCCTTTAAGCTAAACAGGGCTGAAGAGCAAATGTTTATTTACATAAATAAATGAGGGAACTGTTTAGCATAACGTTAATGAGGAAACGAAACTGCTAACGTTAGCTTAGCGAGCTAGCTCAACCACATACCTTCTGATAAACCCTCAAAGACGCTTCGTCTACTCAACCGAAGCAAAGTGACGTGCTTTATCTACCCCTTAATAAAGTATTTTACCATACGACTTTCTTAAATATGTCTACAATAAGTAAATTAATAATAAAACACGAAAAGCTGAACTCTGCTCACTTATGAACGAGCGATAAACACAGCGCTCTGCTCTGATCTGACAGAGGAGGAGGGTCCAGATACGAACAGAGGCGTTTGTCGACACCTTGTGTTAGAGATGTAAAATTACAGCCCTCTAAATCTATATATGACACATAAACCTAAATTTAGTGTGCCAGCAGATGAAGTACATTCTCTATTTGTATCAGTATCAGGAGCGGATGTTACTATTAAATAGTCCAAATGAATGAAACATTTTACACCTTTGAACAGATTCTGTTTAGGTTTATAATAATATTTGCATAAATGTTAAACTTTTGCTAAACATTTGTTGAGAAGATTGTTTTTTTTAAATGGTATGGCAATGAATTAGCATCTTAATCGCAACTTTTTATTTATAATTGACTATATATATATTTTGACTATCATATATTTACTCAGTATCTCATAATTATCGTATACCTTTTTATGTTATGTATCTAAAGTCATAATTATTCTAACTAACTATTCACAGGAACTTGGTTTACATATATAACCTACGTATAGTTGTTTTTGTTCTTGGCAGAAGTTTTGTAAAAAAAACAAATCCGTTTCCCCGAAAGATCTGGCAACCCTGCATGTTACGCCGCCTGTTTTGTTGTTGCTCAAGTGTCGTGTATCACATGATGCGAGTCACGTAGTCGGAGCTGTTGTTAAATAGCCCTCACCCAGCCCTCGGCTCCCCCAGCGCGGACGGACAGGCATCCAGCCAGCCTCTCTTCAGAGAGTATCACGAGACCAGCGCTGTCTGCAACACGCTAAAATATCGTTTTTAATGTTGCTGAAACTTTGAGCTAAGTTTCATCTAAACCAACCACTTCATACAGACGAGCGTTGGATAGAAGCAACCCTTCAGAGCCCTTGCATACCATCGAGTTCAGTGGCACAGAGTTTTGAGCGCATCTCAGCCACGATGTCCGCCAACACGCAGCAGCAGAGCAAGAGCTGCCCCATTCCCACGCGTGTCCTGCACCTCAAAGACTGGTCTCAGCTCCCAGACTGCTACAGTCAGACCCCTGGAGGAACACTCTTCTCCACCACGCCAGGGGGTAAGACTGTGCTTTGTACGGTGCCTATAGTGTAGGTTGGCGAACATGTGTTTACAGAAATATAAACGGTGGGATGTCAGCTGCTCTCCAAGCATGGTCTGATTGTTGGTTTGGGTGAGTCTTGTGCTCATGCCATTGGTCAGTTTGTGAGACCAAAAACCCAAACCAGCTAAGACCACGTTTTTGAGCCTAAACCAGCTAAAATGAACAGGCTTTCTTTCTTTATTGTGGATTGTGTACATCAAATTAAGCAATAGAGCAAGCAGATGTTAAGATTATCTCACGTTTTTATATACTGTAAATCTTTTATATTTTACATGAGGAGAATTACATTTTTTTAAACCACTTTTAACTTGTAATAATGTTACAACTCACCATGTGTTGAACTGCACAATCTCAACCATTTTAAGCAATATGAATGTCTGATGCAATACTTTTTAATCTTGCTTTATTGGTTGACTTGCAATAGGACCCTGTCATATTATTATATAGTTATGCATGCATGCATTATGCATTAAGCCTAGGGAAGGGCATGCATTTTAACAAAGTACATTAAAACTAAAACCACCGTTCATTTTATTCGATTGTAATGATCTGAGATCTAGTGTGCCTGCAAAACATCTCACTGGTGCCCATTCCTGTTGCTACACAAACGTTTGTTTTGAACAACAGGTTATCAACAAGTATCATTTATGGCGGACAGTCTGCTGCAAGATAGCCCAACTGCCATGCTTGTTATGTAACAATGTCTGGTTATCTGATTGTAAACTTGCATGTCCCATGTGATAGCAGTTATTCGGTTAATCTGATTTTGTGAAAAACAAATGCTTGACCCCTTTTCTTAATGGGCAGGACCCTCCACCCCACATGCTTCTCAATCTCCTTTGTCCCTCAGTAGAATATCTTTCGCATGCGGCTGTAACTGTAGCACATGCAGAGGAGGAGAAGGCAATTCTTAGAAACACCCCTCCTCCTTCACAGCTGCTGTGGATTTCAGGAATAACAGAACTCTATGTGCTCTGGAAAATGGGTTCATTGGGGCCACTGTATCATGGATGTTTCCCTCAGAGAGAAGGAAAATATCAGAACAGAGGCATGTACATTCAAATGATGATAAATCTCAGTAAACCTGTTACAAATAAAATGCTTAACGGTCTATTAAATAACTTTTTTGAATACATAATTGTACATAATAAACATTAAGATATAATATCCACTGGAAAAAATGTGTTTTAAACACATGTCACAATTGCTCCCAAATATTTTAATTACTAAAAACAAAAATATAATAGTTTATTTATTTATTATTATTTTTTAAATAAAATGTAATTTCCCTTTTTTTTTTCTGTCTTGCTGATTTTTGGTTGAAATAATTCATGCATCAGATTAACACAATATCATGGTTTGCAAAAACACTTGGGCTTTATTAAGTTGTCCTGTGATTTTTAAACTTCCACTATCTTGAGTTCTAAGAATCTAGAGAGCAATCAGGGAACAAAACATGCTTCTGCAGAACAAAGTCCTGCTGAGAGTGTTGGGTTGGTCTCTCTGCATTCCTCTGACCAGAGCAGCTCACAGCTGAGACCACTGTTCATCCAACCCCTGTTACCAGCTCCGTCCACACCCTGACCCTCCCCCCTTCTCTCACAGCCCTCTTTTGTGTAGAACACACTGAACTAAATGGCAAATGATTGCATAACATGTTTTTCAGCCCCTGGTAGGACTGTTGGTTGCAGTATAGCTTCAGCTACAACATAGATGACGCTTAGTTTAGCACATGGTAGCAGTCAGAACAAGCCTAACCGGGGCTATAGTTAAGCTCCACAAGTTTGTTCACAACATGTTCATCTGCTACATAGCTGTGTCCTCGTGTCTCAGCTCTGCTTGCTCACGTGCAGATGTGCTCAAATTTCCTAGAACTAAAACGGGAGTCCTGCTGAGTCCTGCAATTCAGTTCACCCCGTTTTTTTCATTGTGGGAGTTTGAGTGCTTCTTTTCAGTTTTCACATGCAAAATGTCAATAGTGTTTGTTTACAATATGATAGCATGGACGTGTTTTCTTTCGTTTTGTTAAATAGATTAGAATTGCTGCAGCCTAGAGTTTAAATGTTTTGACTGGTGGCTGTAATATACCTTCTATCCCTCCTCCAGGAACCAGGATCATTTATGACAGGAAGTTTCTCCTGGACTGCAGGAACTCTCCCATTGCCCGGACCCCACCCTGTTGTTTGCCCCAGATTCCTGGGGTGACCATTCCTTCACACCATCCAATGTCCAAACTGCAGGAACTCAAAGAGGAGTTGGAAGAGGAGAAGGATCTGGCAGGTAAAATTGCAGTCTGTTCCAGAAGGAGAAAAAAAAGAGAACATGTTCTGTTATTCAAAATTTCCAGGAAACGTTAAGCCCTAAGGTTTCTCCTGAAACAAATTATTTTGGTGTATCCTGTTTATTTATTTATTTTTTTCATGCAATTCCTGAGTTTATATTTCACAATTTTTTGAAAACAAACTGCAATTACAAATACATATTTATATAAAAAAAAAAAAAGTGAATAGCAAGATGTAATCTTATGTAAAATTGGTTTTCTTGTTGTTGTGGGAACTGGCTTCCATAGATTATCTCCCAGAAACACTAATCAACCTTTTTTTTTTTTTTTTTTCTTTTAGCTGATGACAACCAGTTTGAAATGGACATCTGAGACTTTCATCTACCTCCTGTGGAGAATACTCTATTATATCTGTCGGGATGTTGCTGCTTACCCCACGATCAGCGGACATTACATATTCACCAGATTACAGGGCTTTTTAATAAGCTAAACATCCAAAGGGTGTCGTATTCTTTTGTTTAAAAGTTTCTTAGGTGTTTACCAGAAAAAGAAAAAAAAATATTATTGGAAAAAAGGCAGTGTTTTAAAGTTCTTTATTGTACATATGGTACTTTCTACTCATTATTTTATTTTTATTTTTTTTCGTTTTGTTTTTTTAAGAAAATGTAGCATTTTGTGGAAGCCGGGGCAAAACCATGTTAAAATCTTTCATTTCTGAACTTTCTATCTCTGCAAACATTGTCGATTGTTTAATGGTAAAGGCCGACTATATGCCAAATGAATGTCTGTTGCATAAGTTTGGTGTTTCACCTGAAAAAAGCACATCGGAACATAAATGTACACCATTGTGTGCCCTCAGGGTTTTCCTGGTGTTTCATTTGCCTGGATTTCCTCAGGTTTTATTTTTTTGAATGAAATAAAAAAAAAAATGTCATTTGAAACATTTTATTTGAAAAACATGAGAACCTCCCTCTACTGCTGAAGGCATGTGACTTGTGTAAAACATTGTCTAAGCTTACAAGGCAACACAATTTATCAACTAAAATTAAGATGTGGTTCTATAAAAATGTAATTAGACCAAATAGTTGTCCAGGAATAATACAACAGCTATGAAAAACTTTTTTTTTTGTTTAAATGTAAATAATATGACGTTTTGGATAAGATACGTGAACCTCATGGACAATTTTTTTTGGTGATGTTTTTGCTTAATGAGTTTATGCTTAAGGTTGCATTTTTGATAGTAAGTTATTTAATTTATTTTTAAAGCTTTTTCAGCATCATTCAGAATCGATATCATTCTAATGTGCTGATCTGATGCGCAAGAGACATTTAATGCTGAAAACACGTGCCGCTTATTTTTGTGGAAATTGCAATATGGCATTTACTGAAATACGTTTTACTATGTATTATTGTCACCTTAATTAAATGACACGTTTTTAAAAGTACTACTTAGGGGAAAAAAACAGGGTGTGTCCTATATATACAGCATCTACAGGTTAATCTGTTTAGTAGAGACGGTACCAGTCTGCTGGTAGATGCTAGAACTACACATGCCACTAAATGTTTAATTTATTCCTCTGCATATATCACCTCGGAAAAATAACCTTTAGAAATGTGAGAATTGTAAAGCTTGCCGTTGCTTTAAATAGAATTTTGAGTTCTAACAAAAGCAGAAGTGAAAGATGCTTGTACTGTAGTAGCTCTTCTCTTTATGTAATAGGCTTAGTTTGGAACAAGATGCTTTATACACATTTGTTCAATCTAAACAGAGTTCCCAAAAAAAGATTATTACTGTTAGCTTTAGACACAAACTGGCCAGTGACACATACCTTTATACTTCCAGCTTCCTCTACAAAACAATTCTGACTGAACTCTTAAACATCATGCAAGTTTTTACCTTTACTTTGTACAGTAATATAAAATCTTACCAGCACTTTTAGGGAAGCATTCTATATTCTTTGTGAAAACTAGGGCTTGTTGGTCCAGAAAGACAAATAGAAAGCAAATGACTCAGACAATAGACATCTTAAAAATCATGTTTATTTCTTGAAATTTGTCCAAGACACTGGAGGAATGTGTTTCCAGTGTTGAGAAAGAATCTTGTTACAGTTACCTGTGTATGTTTTGAGGTATAGTTGAACCACTATTAAAGCCACTCTTAAATATCTAACAAGACGGGAGGAAATCTCCTTAAAAGCAGTAGAGAGGAAAACAAAAAACAAAACAAAAAGTGAAGTCACCAAGACTTGCCACTAACAGATTTCAAATGGACAAGCTTACAATCGGAAGTAAATCCCTTTTTATCTCACCTTGAAGCCATGCAACTTTGCAACACAGAGCACAGGTGACATAGGGAAAAAAATTGGGAGGGGGAAAAAAAAAATATATATATATATATCTAGAAACACTAAAGAAAAATTTAACTGTTTATTTTGAAAGCTCTGAGCCTAGATGTGGTAGACATGATGTAAAATACAACCATACAATAACATTAGATTCAAAAAGGTACCAAAAAGTACAGTAAAAAAATAACACTTCCATCTCTGGAAATGTAAAAGGACACAACGAAAAAAAAAAAAAGAAAAAAAAAAGGGAAAAAATTATAAAACAAATGTGAGAAGTGACATTTGCGCCCCCAATTCCTTATGTTTTCTGTACAAAATGAAGCAGAAGTCCAGATTCTGCCAACTTCCAAAAGTAAAAGACCCAAATGTTCACTGTGACCAGACCGCTGGTTCCTGCTCGCTAGCTTTGCGACCTTTAAAAAGAGAAAAAAACACAGATTTAGCCAAATGAATCCATGTAAACGGTGAAAAATAAATGAGGTGAAGAGATGGGGGCCTATCATGATCTACTGCTACAACCCTACTAGACCACAAAAACCCACCCCCAGACGGTTCACTATCTGCTTTATAGTTCGGCTGGGTAAATGGAAATGAATTGGTAATGGAGCAACACAACCAAATTAACCTTACCATGAGTGGTGGGAAAAAAAATTAAATTCATACCTGCACTACACATGATCAGTATGGCTTGTAGCTACTCTGGTGAGCCCCACGTCTTGGAGTTTTTCCATAGCTTGTATTGCCCTGGTCTAGGGGGGTAAGAAAAAAGCAGAGAAAGGAACTTGAGTCCCTCGCATTCACAAGAACCTGACGGGGGTGGGGAGGAAGCCCCAAGGACAATCAGTGCTTACTGTAGTCATATCCGCCGCCGTAGCCGTAGTATCCACCCGAGTAATCATAGTTGCCATAGCCTCCGTATCCACCATAACCTTGCTGACCGCCATAGCCATAACCCTGGTTACCATAGCCTTGATTCCAGTAGTTATTGTAGCCCTGATTCCAGTTCTGACCCTGCCCTATAAAACAAAACCAAACCCATTTTTAAACATCATGACACCGTCCCAATATCTGTAAGCAACTAGTAAAACCAGAAAGCGATTGGTCTCTGCTCAATCTTTGTGGGGCATTAGACTGGATTTAGATTAATCAGATCTACGATCAGCCTAATCTTTTAAAAGAGATTACATCCGAAGACTTAAACACAAGAGGAATTAGATTAAAATGTCTGCATGACAGCAATAAATTCTGAAAAGACTTTATACTAAACATTTCTAATTCAATGGAGTTATCAGAAACTCTTGATTCATCTGTATATTTAAGCCAGCCTCACTTTCTGTAAGGTGAGCTACATATACCAGCATGAACTTTGCCCTTACCGACTTGGCTTAGTAAGGACTTTTTAGAGCTGAATTGGTATTTGTAAAGTTCTCATCATTAATTATTATATCTTTATTACAATTATGTGGTCATGCATTAACTATTTGCATCGTATGAAGCTCTATATAGATAAGTGACTTGCCTCGGTTAACTCAAAAGCATTCAATTCACAAACACAAAAGGCGACTCGGTTGTTTTTCTAATGCATATCTCTGTACATTTGAGGAGCGTGCAGTCGTTATCTAGGTAAACTTTGCACAGGCTACCGCAGCTTTCAGTATGAGTGGTTGGTGATAGAATCCAACAGGAGAGAAGCATGCAGTGGTACTAACCTCCGCGCCCCCTTCCTCTTCCTCCAAAACGACCCCCGTACTGCTGCTGCTGGTACACTTCTTTTGGCTGTGCAATCTTAATCTCGCACTGGGAAGGTGAAAAATAAATAAAATAAAAAAGTCAATGATTGGAATCATAAAGGACTACAGCTAAAATGAATCAAAGAGGTAGCGTGATGTCAAACATTGAGCAACCCTAAAGATTTATCACAGGGTATTTAAGTAAAATTTTACACTGGTAACACTTACAAGGCCTTCTTTTCCATTTGTGTCCTTGGTTCCACTGACGTTGTGATATTTCTTTTCTACGACTTTCTTGACGGGCTCTTCTTCCTTGAAAGTAATGAAGACAAACCCTCTCCTCTTGTTTGTCTTTGGATCCATTGGGAGTTCAATAGTCTCAATCTGTAGTGTCAAAAATCATAATGTTAACAAATACCTATAAACAGGAAGGCAGGAGAGAGAGAAAAAGCTAATAAAACTATGAGGAATGCTTTAGTACCTCGCCAAAGGCACCAAAATACTCGCGGATCCGCTCTTCTGTAGTTTCAGGGTTCAGCCCACCAACAAAGATTTTCTTAACAGGGTCCTTCTTCATTGCCATTGCCTTCTTGGGGTCGATCTGTCGTCCATCCAGTCTGTGCTCTTTTTGTGCTAAAACCTGTGCAAAGACAAATGATTTAGCATTCCACTGAAGAATCACAAGACCCCAGGTTTTTCTCTAAGCATTAAAAGCTTACCTTATCTACACTGGCTGGCTCTTTAAAAAGAATAAACCCAAAACCCCTTGATCGCCCAGTGTTTGGGTCCATTTTGATGGTGCAGTCCGTCACCTCTCCAAATTTAGAGAAGTAATCTTTAAGATCCTTTTTACTAGTGTCCCAGCTGAGCCCCCCAACAAACATTTTCCTGAGGAAACGAAGCAGAAAAATCTGAGTCAGACCAGGAGGGGGCGTGGTAGCACACATTTCATAAATGTTCCCCCATTCCTTGCACTTAACCCCCCCCCCCCCCCCCACTTTGTACCAATAAACAGACATAACTACAACACAACACAGATTAATGAAGTACAAAAAAAAATTAAAATACAAAAATGTTCACTTGAGAAAGCATTTAAGAGGCTCAACGGTGAATTTAAATAAAAATGCCCTCCGCGTTCAAATTCACCGTTGCGCCCATCCCCCTTCAAAAGACACATGGCGCCAACAAAGACGGGAAGGAACAAAGGATTTTACGTCCCAGCATTTAACACAATTATGCTTTTTACATACCCTGCATCTTCCTCTCCTTTGCTGGCATCAATTTGCCCCCCGTCCGATGAGCCATTTTGTGGGTCTTCCTCATCCCCGGCCGTGTCGTCGGCACCGGCGTCTCCCTGCGCCGCGGCCTGCGCATCCCCGTTGCCTTCCTCGTACTGCTCGGCTCCGTTCAGATCGTCCTCGTGGCCGTTTTCTGAGGTTTCCATATACTGCTGCTCGGCGTCTGACATGGTGGTAGTTTAATGTGAAAACCTAAAACTGCATAGGACGTGAAACAGTTACGAAAGGAAGCATCTTATGTAATGAACATGAACCACCATTTTGAACAGCGGCGCCTGCATTCTCATACGCAACAAGACTGTAAACATATCGGTTTCTTAAATCATAAATACAAAGCGTTACTAAGCTTTCGTTTAATATAAGCGTTAACGCGACCAATACGTACACGGAGGGCGAACAAATTTATAATTTACACGTAAATACTTTACCGTAAAAGCAGCAAGTGAAAAATCTCCGTGGAATGCTTTCCGCGGTGTGGGCCCTTCCTTATTGCGCCGACAAGCGGTTGGTTTTATATTACTGGATGGAAGATAAAGGAAGTTTAGTAAGGGCGCATTTGATTGGCTATTAGAATGATAGGCGTTTAAAGCCACCCAATCAAACGTGTCGCTTAGACGTCACAGAAATCCTCCCCCTTACGCGCTTCTTCTGAACCTTCGTGTCGAGTGGGGGAAGAGGTCTTTGTTCTTGTTTGGTTTATAAACGTGTTGTTGACCACTTTTAAATAAATTAAAAAAGCATGAAGGGAGCTACATAGCCGATAGTGCAAGAAACAGGCGTTTGAGTTTCCTAGTCAAAATAATAATAGGAAGGAGGTTACAGCTGCATTTACAATAGGCAAATTTACAAATAAATGTTTTAAGAATATGTTTTTATTTTTACGTTTATTTTGTTGTCGAGATTTGAAAATCTGTATTTAGTTCATCACTTTCAAAACTGATAGTAAACCAAATATGTGTTTATAACAACCAGAAAGCTATTTTTTATTTTACAATTTTATTTGATGTTGAATAATGTTAAATATTTGTAATGCAATGCAATAATAATAATCTGTGACAATAGGATACTGTAAATTTGCAATTTTATCTTATATAAACAGACAGGACAGTCTGAAATTAACACATTAATGTTGCCCAATGATAAGAGCAAAGACAAAACGGTAACAGTTTATTTTATAAAACAGTTCAAATGATAAATGAGGAAAATGATCAAAATTGAGCAATACAGTAACTTCATGTTGGTAGATTTTGCTTTGAGGAAAGTAAAAACAAAAATCACACTGCTGCCTCCTCTGCTACTGTTCCATCAGATATTTTGGGCTTATTAGGATTATTATTGATCAACCAGTCTGCAAGCCATCTCTGTAAAAAAAATAAATAGCAGTCAATAATAACAGTACAAAAGTAAACAGCATATAGATATATTATGAAATCCAGATGAATCTAAATCAGAACTGCACAAGTGTTTAATCTGAAGAGGCAGAACAGCAAACATTCCCGTCCCATTGTCAGTTTTTTATTTTTAACAGTCAACCCCTCATCTGACCTACAACAAACAAATAAAAAGAAACAAATACACATGAAATAAGGGATGCAATAGTTGAAACTTCTTTTGATTGGTTCATCTCTTTTTATTGTGTCAGTCGTTGTAATTAATGTTCAGTGACAAATTGGCATTTTCATTTGATATTGATGACTGTGGGGATACTTTTTTTTTAATATATACTGAAAGGATTTACAGTGAACAGTTGTAAAGATTTATTATATCTTATCCCTGAAATCCACTCAGATGCTAGGACTGGCATGTTCCATGTTTGTTTTGTTTTGTTTTTTTAAACCAAAGGCATTCCATTCCTAATAAAGAGTTTCAAACAACATTATGAAGGTTTAATGAAGATCGAAAACCTAATGTGATCTAATCTGATTTCAAAGTCTAAATCCAATCGAATTTCCTTCGAACAACTGGACCCAGTGTGTCAAAAGACAGGAATACTTCCAAAGTTACAATTCTGTCATTATTTATTTGCCCAAACATATTAGAATGACTTAATTATAATAATATGTTGATGAATAGTTTTAATCAACAGACGCACTTACAAAAGGGTCCAGTGGCTTTTTCTTGCTCAGTTCTGTCAGTCCGGTGAGAAGTGTTGGGCTGACATACCGGCTTAGATAATCTTTTACAGCATCTCCCATAGGAATAGGTTCAATCACAGCTGAAAAAGATGACAAAAAGCATGCTTTCAAATCCTGTTCACTGAACTCATCTGGACATGGTTAGATTTACTCACAGTTGGGAAAGATGAACCTGATCTCCCTCTCAGCAGCAGAAAAGGATTCACTGCCATGCACAGCATTTCTTAGGTCACACGTGCCAAATCTCGCTCTCAGACTGAGGATGACATTCACGGGTGATGATGTGCACCCAGAAGTGTATTTCACAGAAAGAAGAAAGAAATAGGACTGTTGCAGCTTGTTGCAATGACAAATGAGTTGTGTGATTGATTTGGGCATTGCAGTGAATGCAGATTTTGCAAATTATTATCCTGAAGTGCTTAAAATTCAACAAAATCATCTAACGTTACTTATTTTGCCAGGAATTTAAAAAGCACAGCTATCAGCGCACTATTTCTCCCTACAGTACATGTAACTTTAAGTCCATTTTCTTATTAAACCACCTGGGCAGACAGAAGATTCATTCAGTGACAATCATTACCAGTCAGGATGTGTTTCTCTAGCCTTTATGCTGCTGACTGGTCCCATTATGGCTTTCCAGGTGGCAATAGCCTGGTGTCTGGCCAATGCTAGAGCAACAACCGGTCCAGAGCTCATGAAGGCAGTCAGATGGGGAAAATGCAGCTTCCCATAATGCTCAGCGTAGAAATCACTGCACTGCTCTGGACTCAGCTGAAGCCTTCTTTTCTGGTAAATGAGGAAAAACAAAATGAGAGCGATGATGGCATAAACAGAACGCAAATGTGGTTCTTAAACTAACGCACTGGCTACAAAACATGAACTATAGTTGATAAGGGCTATTTTGAATTGATTTATTAAACGCTTTTATCCAAACGACGTACAATTGGGAGACACAGGCTGCTGATACGGAGGCAATGACACGAGAAGCACAAACATTAACACAACGTTTTAAACATTGTCCAGATTAGTACAGGCTATAAAGAAATAGGAACAGTGATAGCAGATTTTTGTTGTTTTAATAAGTTTCATTAGCGTGTTGTAGTGGCAAGACACCACATGACTGTCTGGTATTCACAAAATGACCAGAATAAGGGGTCGTCTCCGCATGTAACGTTAACGTTAAATAATTCATCTTCAACATCGTGCAAAATGTTTATAAGAACATTGTCAATACGTACCTGCAGAATAGTAAATCCAGATTGAAGAATAACGTCCTCAATTTCATCGGTTTTGTGGATTGCATCAGGTTTAATTAAAGCCAATGTTCTCTCCACGAAGATCCGAGGAGCAGGCATCTGTTTTTGAGGACTGTCGCTCTCCATGACTTTTTTTTTACGCTATTTTTCTGCAGTTAACGTACCGGACTTTCACAATCACATTTGTACTTGCTTGAACAGCCAAGGCAACATTTGCCAAATCACAAAGTGCTAAAATGTTTTTACCAGAATGGAAACAATTAGTTTTCTTGCATTAAAACGGTTCATGTCGCTTCCTCAACGTCGAGTCCGTTTTGTTGACCTTGTTGCTAGGCAACAGTCGAATTAAAACATGCAACTTCGCCATCTAGCGGCTTCTCAAACCTATTTCAACCACTCAAAAGTTGAATTTCTTTTGTTCTTTATTTAAAAGGCAGAGACAAATAAACACAGAGAACTGCAGTTCTTTTTAAAAGACTTTATTTAGACATTAGAAAAGGCTTCTATCTGGTTCCAATGGTCACCTGCCACACTCTGATCAGGTTGTCAGTGTAGCCAGCAAAGAGAGTCTGTCATGAGAAAAAGCAAAACAGGAATTATAAAATCAAGCATTGCTTTAAAAGCGCTTGCTACAAATTTAAATAATTTAATGCCCCCTCATATTTGCAGGACTGTCACCATAAGGTTTCAGATGTTTTAAGTGATTGGGAATAATCAACGGGAGATGGTCCAGGCCAGAACAGACTAATAAAGTGCAAGGAATAGTTCAGGATACCAGGTGGAAAAGGCTTCTGTAAATTAAACCCACCTGTCCATCAGCAGACCAGGCCAGAGAAGTGCACTGAGGCGGCTCAGCCTTGCTGTTGGTGGTGATGATGTCCTGCCTCAGCTCATCAACAATGATTTTGCCCTCCAGATCCTGTAAAGAGAATACAATCAGCTTTGCAACTGTAAAGGGATATTATATCCGCTTGGGCCAACAGTTCTCAGAAACAGCCTCTTTATCATCATGGAATTACAGAAGGCATTGAACTTCCATCACAGATTTCTGTGGAAATATGAATGAGATGGGCTCGTGTATATAAACTCACCCAAATCTTGATGCTAGGTCCAGTGGCAGCACACAGCCAGTAGCGGTTGGGGCTGAAGCAAAGGGCATTGATGGAGTCACCACCATCCAGGGTGTAAAGGTGCTTGCCTTCATTCAGGTCCCACAGCATGGCTTGCCCATCCTGTAATGAGGACAAACATTAAATACACATAGAAGAGCTAAAAATGAGTTCTGAAAATGTCATTCTCCCCCAACAGGGTTTTGGTTGCTCAGAAACAGCCTCGAATATAATCACATGGATTCAGATGGCATAAAGGTTTCATCATCTCAAAACACTAATTTGTTATATAATTATAACTGCAATAGTGGGGGAGAAAAAAAAAAAAAAGAAAAAAAAAAAAGGGAGTGATTACCTTTCCACCAGAGGCACACAGAGATCCATCAGGAGACACGGTCACTGTGTTCAGGTATCCAGTGTGGCCAATGTGGTTGGTCTTCAGCTTGCAGTTAGCAAGATTCCACACCTGTAACAAATTGGCTGCATTAGCAAATCTTTAATCCATGCAAACTGCCCGGACTAAGTCGATCACTTTGCTGGTCTCAATCTATTACCCATCATAATTGCAGGACTTGTCATCAGAGCCCAAGAGCTCAGAAAATATAAATGTAGATTTGTTTAATCACAGGGTAAAGCCATTACAAAAGCGACTGTTCAAGTTCACATTAAAATGTACAGACAAAGGTCTCACCTTGACCATTTTGTCCCACCCGCAGGACACAATGATGGGGTTGCTGCTGTTTGGAGAGAAACGCACACAGGACACCCACTCAGTGTGGCTGTCATCCTGTGGACAAGTCAATATAAAAGGTCAGAACTAAAGTTAACTACTAACAAACTAAAACCTAAACATCAGGGGGCCTGTTCCATAAAACAAGTTGGTCAAAGACTTTGTCCACTTTTATAACCTCTCCATAAAGTGAGCATTACACCTGTATAGAGAGCATCTATAGCTCTACCTGGATGGTGTACTTGCAGACTCCCAGGGTGTTCCACAGCTTGATGGTCTTGTCTCTGGATCCAGACACGATCTGACGGTTGTCAGCAGAGAAAGCCACGCTCAGAACGTCCTTGGTGTGTCCAACAAAACGGCGGGTTGTAGTGCCACTGGATGAGAAAAACAGACAGACAAACTCCAATTAATCTGACAGCTCAATGTAACGTTGAAAAATGCTCTTTTTTTTAATGCAATCTGACAAACGATATGGAAATTCTAACAATGAAGTCAGTTTTACTTAAGATTATTGCCTTAACAGTCCATTTCGCAAACAAGACAGTGATTACAAATACCAAATTCTGTGTATGCATAACTGCTTGACCTTGTGTGTGATTACAGTAGAATCTTTTTACAACTGTAAATCACAACTATTAAAGTTTTTTTTAACAAGTAGATGTATGAGTATCTAAATATTTAGAGGACATTTTTATTTAAGACACTATACATAAAGGACTAAAATCCCTCGCACAAAGACCATGATATCTATTAATCTGGCATCTAGGATGATCCTATCTGGAGGTCTGTGGCATCTAACAGACTGGAAACTCCTGACATACACGTACGTTAACAGGGCTGAGAGTTTGAAGTTCAGAAACAGCCTCTTTATCATCACAGTGACACAGATGGCATTTAAGTTTCATCACCACTGCAAAACCAGGGAACAGAACTTTAATGATTGCCCCAACCCTCCAAATACTCACGTTGTCAGATCCCACAGGCGCAGGGTGCTGTCCCAGGAGCCAGACAGAGCGAACTGACCATCAGACGAGATCACAACATCACTCACAAAGTGGGAATGGCCCCGCAAAGCACGCTGGGGGATGCCATAGTTGGTCTCATCACGGGTCAGCTTCCACATGATGATGGTCTTGTCTGCAATGAGGGCATCAGAAGATCACTCAACAGTTTTATTTGTCCAATAATTTTGACAGCTGGAGGCATCCCACACACTAGACAGCTACACCGACTAACGTTACTACTACTACTAAGTTATTCACCAGTGCTGCATTACAAACGACTGCGTTTAATCATAAACAATGTCTCTGTATTGTTAAATATCAGTTTTATAAAGAACCAGAGCTGAATGGAGTTATTATTGAGTGTAATTTTGTCTCGTGTACCCGGCGAGTATTCATTGGGCTCTACGGACACTTACCCCGGGACGCGGACAGAATCATGTCGGGAAACTGGGGAGTGGTGGCGATTTGGGTGACCCATCCACTATGACCCTTGAGGGTCCCCCTTACCGTCATCTGCTCGGTCATTTTGGCGCAGAAAATAATCACCTATAAAGGTGGATGGAGTTGGATTTAGTCGGAGGGCCGAGTCCCCCTATATCTCTCACACTATGGCAAGAGGAAAAGGAAGAAGCACACCGGAAGCAAAACTCTTGAGGGTGAGCCGTCTTCTTCAGTCCGCCTTCTCGCGTGAGATACCTAATGTGAACAGTTTACTGCCACCTAGTGTGTAGATTACAGACAATTTATTCCTCTTCAAACTCTCACATTTAGGTTAATGTTAATAATTTTGTATGGGTTTTAGTGTATTTTTCATTATGATTTTTTTATCTGCTACCTGTTTTTTCAAACGATTATTGCACCCCCTCTTTTTTTTTTTAAAGCGTTCCCCTAAAACGTTGCTTTATAGATATTTTTTATACATGTACAAATCATTGCTGTGTCTTAACAAAGACTAGAGAGACTTATGTTGAATGTTCGTGGTAAAAATAGCTCGTTTGCAACGGGTGTATAAGGTACGAGTTGCTAAAATGATGTAAAGTTGTTGTACAGTAGGCTCAAGTGGTTATTTTTTACATCAAATACATGGATGCATCAATGTGTATTAAAATAAAACACCAAATACCTTAACTTTAAGGTTTAAATTTACTGCGCTTATGTATTTTAAAAATACTAAAAAACGTATACTTTTACAAAGGAGCATGGCATTTCTTTGCAAACCTTCCATCATATTGGCCTACATCGCTTCACCATTACACTGACTAAGTAAACAATGTTTTGATAGCAGCAGCTTCCCCAAATCATGCAATAAATTTGACATATGCAACCAGTAAACAGATCAAATATTCACATTTCCCTGTGATCTCCCAAACGAAGGTTAGTTTAAAGTACCCAACAGTTTCATGTTAAAAGGATCAGGTCATCGTACAATTACAGTACAGCCCTGCACTAGTTTCTCGCGCGCCTCTCTCTCTCTCTCTCTGCAAGAGTGTTCCAGAGCCGATGACGTAACGAACTAGTTCTGGAACATTCTAGCTCGACGAACGCCATTTTGAACCACACCAACGGCATCAGAGAAGACAGAGCAAAATAAATTCGGTTATCATCGAGTACTGTTATTATTTAGAGATTTAGTCTTCAGCCAGGTACGGTAATGATTTACGTATTTGCTAATTATTTCTCTCACGCAACGTAATAGCGTCTTTTTATATGTGTTTTTGTTATTTTATCAACCTAACGTTAGAAGTTAACGACGTCGCTTTACTATTTCATTAATGTTAACCGTGCAGTAAGTCTAAAAAAATATTTTATTGTTTAAACGTGTTTTACTTATTGCTATTATTTTCTAACAATTTACACTTCCTGAAAAATGATTTGCATCGGGCAAACGCTTCGCTGACACGAGGTGTTAGAACAAAGAGGCCACTGTATTTGTGGATCCTGCCCGTATATTATAGAGTTTCCGCTTATGTAGTACGCGTACTTATTTTAAAAGTTGTTTGTTTGTATTGTGCTTGTTTTAGCAGATGAGACAAATAAGATTGCGGTCTCCTTGGCTGAGAGAGGCGAGTCTGGAGGAGAGAATGGAGAATAGAAAGAGACACAGACGAGAGTCGCACAGCAGCGAGAGAGAAAATAAATACAGAAAAAAACACCATCACCACAAGAACAGCGAAGGGTGAGAACCATTCTGTGATGCTCCCTATTTATTCCGAGTCATTTTAAATCAACAAATTATATAAGGGCATCTTATACTAGCTACACGTTTAGTTACTAATTTAAGGGAGGTGTGCTCTTTGGCCAGGGCCCACTAAGCCTTATGTGGACGTCTTCTGGCAGTGCGTGTTGTATAATACTTGTTTGGCAAGCTTGCCCCCTTCTTGGAAGCTTCCTGGAAAACATTTGACGTGACCTAAATATGTCAGACTCATCCATTTAGACTTTAAGCCATCTGTTAGTGCCTTGGTTTAATAATAATTAATAAAATAAAATATACTTTTTTAATTTAGGAATGTTTTATTTGTGCTATAAATGATTAATTTTTTTTTTTCATTTTTTCGTCATTTTCATTACATAATTTATCCATAATTTATTTTAAGAGTCTCTAAGAAAAAAAAACTTTGGTGATGATCATAATCTTTAGCCCATTGCAAATAAGTCAATACCTATTGTGTTGTCTTAATAGACATTACTTTGAGCCAAGGAGCGCAAATGAAATTTTCCCATTTTTTGTTTCCACGTGAAATAAAGTTTTATATACAAAGTATATCATATGCATGCAACTAAATAAGGCTATGGCCATATCCTGGCTTAGACTAAGCCCTGTCTATGAAACCTGGGCTTGTTTTAAATAACTTGTGAAAATAAAATGTTGAAATAATGATGGTCATAATGGATATATTTACGTATATCAACATAGGGCTGGGCGATTTGGCCTAAAATCAAAATCTTGATTAATTGAACATTTTAACTCGATTATGATTAATGAACGATTGTTATTTTATTAGGTCAATGACAAATCTAGTACAGTAAATATGCTCACTTATTACAAGTGAGAGAGTTTTGAACGAAGGGAGCATTACTTGATTTTAAAATAATTGAAGGAAACACGCACTTCTTCTATCTATGATTATTTATTAAACATCAATGTTGAACAAATGAAATTAAAGCACACACTGCCTAAAACTAACAGAATTAATAATTTTCAATGTTTTTCTTATTAAAAGTAGAAAATAAGCAGTATCACTTCTAAATAAAATAACTCCTGTATATCCTGTAAATATATATTTTAAACGGTGCATTTCTTGCATCTTGTGAAAACAAATATTAGTAACGGAGCGGGGTCATGTGACTCCACACACGGTAGTTTTTTTAAAAGGGAAAGTTATCAAAATAATCGACCTGGAAAAATTAGATTGATTATAGGTTTGTCGATCAAATGTCGATTTCGATTAATTGCCCAGCCCTATATCAACATTTTAATTCTGGCCTATGCTTATTATAGAATACAGAAGCAACAGTCCTCATGCAGAATTTTACTTTTTGAAATTATTAAAAACTACTTGTGACAATAAAGTTGAACCCAATCCAATTTGTCAGCAAGTACAATGCAATGGGTAAGACTAAGTGGTTAGACTGATGTAAGATTTAAAATGACAATACATTTTTTGGGGTTGAACTGTGATCCTTAATTCTTTTCAATTTTGAGAGCCGAAGTTCTTGCAGTGTATCTCGGCCTTTAAAGACACAGGATTGAAACATGTCATGTTTTGACATGTATGGCAAATAGTTTTTTATTATTGTTTAAAAAAGCTGTGTTTTATAAACAGGCATTACCTTGAGACAAGGAGCTCAAATGAAAAACTGGAAGCTAAAGACAAGCGAGCTGTATTCAGAGACCATGAGGACGAGAGCCGAGGTGCTTGTAAAGACAAGGAGAGAGACCGAGACCGGGACAGATCCAGGTGCCGTGATAGAGACCGGGGCCGAGAGTGTGACAGAGACTGGCACCATTACAGCAAATCCTCTGGCAACAGCAGGCGGAGCAGCCGGCACAGACACCGGCACCGTCGCTCGCACCATCACTCTGACTCGGTATGGCCACTGTCTGCCTCTGGTTGCCACGGCAACTGTCTGCTTTCTGTGCCTTCTTTCTTGTTATTTGCACTGTGGGAGTTCCTCATTTCCAGCATTGTCTGAATGAATGACAGGAAGAATGTTGGTTGAAATTATTATGCTAATATAATGACACAATAAGAGGGTTCTAACTCAAGACATAACGTTAGTTTGATATCCACAACACATAAAATATTTTAAAGCACCTCATTCATGTGGGGGAATAAAGATCTAGAATGTTTTTTCAATGCTAAATTGTTATTATTGTCTACTTAATGGTTTGAGAAAGTATCTCATCTGAAAATATGTTGCCATTGTTTTTCTTCTGTAACACACACGATGTGGTGGGCCCTGTGTGTATCTCGCGGACTGAATTTGCGTTGGCTGCTCCCTGTGGCCGGGCCTGGCTGCTCCGGGTATCTGAATGGGCCGAATCACTTCCCCCCCCAATCGTGAATGAATGAATGGCGTGTTCTGGTCCCCCTCGATTCTCATGGGTTAATGATGATGGTGGTGATGATGATGATGATGGCGGTGGTCCGAAACCCCAGAGGAGCCATCCCAGGAAAAGATCCAGGAGTATTGAGGATGATGAGGAAGGGCACCTGATCTATCACAGTGGAGACATGCTGAGAGCAAGATGTATAGAATACACACTTTTCTGTATCTCTTCTGTATCTTTCCATTTTTTTTTTCACTGCTTATTTTCTGTTGTGGGGTCAGACTAATTTTACACAATAATTTTGGGGTCCTGATAAATGCAAATGTTGTGACAGAACACTTAAACTTATCCTGATGTGTGTATCCCCAGTCTAGTATCGTCTTATGTTTGTTGATTATTTATGCATTGCTTTTCTAATTTGAGTGTTCCAAAAACGCAGCGCAATCTTTTGAAAGGGTTTAATGGACCATTGTGTCAATCACATGTTTCTAACTGTCTTTCTTTTAAACCCGTAGATGAGATTGTGTGCACACTTGGAGAAGGAGCCTTTGGTAAAGTGGTGGAGTGTATTGATCATGAAAAGTAAGTGCCACGTTCATGCCATGTTTCACCATATTTTTGCTTTCCTTGAGACCCCATGTTTTTTGTAATCATTAGATCAGGTTGCTATTAAATGCACATAACAGATTGTCTGTATTTTGAAGTCCATTAAACTGATTATTAAATTATGTTTAATTAAAAGTTTCTTTTAAATAATTACATTTAACCAGTCCTTCAAGATCAGCATTATGTGTTTACAATAGAATACAGTACAGTTTATTTCATGGCATTTGTGTTCTCATGTATGTTAATGATACTACTGTATGCTGTTATTGCAGGGGCGGAGCTCGCGTAGCGCTGAAGATCATTAAAAACATTGAGCGCTATCGTGATGCGGCTGTGTCTGAGGTTGAGGTGCTAGAGCAGATTAACTCACTTGACTGTGACAGGAGATAGTAAGTGCTTTTTGAAAGCAGAAATCTTAAATACTTTATGCCCCTGTGATGAATGGCTGTGTAATATCACACTTCATTTAAAATTTACAACCTTCCTAGTGTGTAGAACTCAAGACTACATATTAGGAATGCAGTTTTTTTTATATCTATTTTTACTTTCTCCAGTGCTTGTGTGCGGATGTATGACTGGTTTGATCACCACGGACACATCTGCATCGCCTTTGAGCTGCTGGGCTTGAGCACGTATGATTTTCTAAAGGAAAATAGCTTTCAGCCCTTCTCTATGAACCACATCAGGCACATGGCCTACCAGATCATCAGAGCAGTCAGATGTGAGTCACGGATCATGCTTAAATGCATTTTTCCCCCCTTTGTGTTTTTGACTAAATGTTGATGTAATATTTTATTTCTTTGCTGCTTTGTGTCTTAGTTCTTCACAAGAACAAGCTGACACACACTGACTTGAAGCCAGAGAACATCCTCTTTATTAATTCAGAGTATGACATCAAGTACAATCCAAAAATGGTAAGGGGAGACATTGGCTCCATACAGACCATTTCAGCATAATGTTTTACCAAAAATAGTGAATATTTTGAATGTTTTTTTTTTTTTTTTTTTTCAAGTAGTAAATTACATTTAAACACACTTTAGTTAATTGCTAGTGGATTTTTTTTATTTATTTAAAATATATTTCGCTTTAGCCCAATCTTAGATATCTGAGAACTGATTGTGTTTGAAATTGTAGAAGAGGGATGAAAGAACTCTAAAGAATCCTGATGTGAAAGTAGTTGATTTTGGGAATGCAACGTACGAACATGAGCATCACACCTCTGTGGTTTCCACTCGACATTACCGAGCTCCAGAGGTTATTCTGGGTAAGTAGTTACAGATTCATTTATTTTTGGATATTCTGAGGTACATTGATAGTACCTGCTATGATTGCATGTATTGTGAGCTATAACGGCTATATCTGTCTGTTTCTAACAGATCTAGGCTGGAGTCATTCCTGTGATGTGTGGAGTGTGGGTTGCATTCTGATAGAGTATTATCTGGGAGCGACTTTATTTCAGGTCATTATCCTCTGAGTTCAGTCTAGTTCATTTATGTTCACTTTGGATACACATGATTTAGTTTGTGTTTTTTTTTTTTTAATTACAGACGCATGACAGTAAAGAGCATCTGGCCATGATGGAGCGAGTGCTGGGCCCTTTACCAACAAACATGCTGCAGAAAACACGGTGATTTCAATATTTGCAATTTATATACTTTTTTTTTTTTTTTTCAGGATTTGTTGTATTATCAGGGAATTTTACAACTCTTAATTTAGCCATAAGTCACGAAAATGGAAAAACAATTTTAAATGTAACTAATTATGCTCTATAATATAGTTAGCTCTGTAATATTTCATTAACTAGACATTTATATTCATGAAGGAAATTGTCAAAACCACAGATGCCTAAAAAAGGCATAAATTGCAAGAGGAAGAATCCTCTAATGTTTCATGTAAACGGAATCAAAATAGCTTTTTTCCCATTATACAGGAAGAAGAGATACGTTCACCATGATAAGCTGGACTGGGACGTTCACAGCTCCTCGGGACGTTATGTCAGGAAGCAGTGCAAGCCGCTGAGAGTAAGTGTTTCATTCTTGAAGATATTTTACAACTAAAGTTGGTTTGTTTGTTTTTACTTGAAGCTGTTAAGATATCTGACGCACAACTGACTTTTTAATTTTCTTGCAGCAATACATGATCTCCGGTAGCTCCGACCACGTACATCTGTTTGATCTCATAGAGAGGATGCTGGAATATGACGTCACGAAGCGAATCACTCTGGATGAGGCCATCAAACACCCTTTTTTTGACTATATCGGAAAGACCAAGAAATAAGTGATGGCTTCTCTTGATTCTTTGCTATTGTTCCTCTCTGAGAGAGGCAGTTTCAGTTGACTGTATCAGTCCTCTGTATAGATCATACACTGCTCTCTTGTTTATATTAATTGTGCTTGTTTTACAGTTTAGGCTATGTGACCTCTTGCTCTTGAGTTTTTCATTGATTTTTGCTTATCTGCATCACAAGACAGAATGTAACTGTGAAGGGCCGAGGTTTTAGGGTGTTAAACATGTACAATAATTGTCATCGATTTGTTAGCATTATCAATGTAAATGTCTTTTCAGTTTTTCCTTCACTTTTAAATAAAATCACTTCATGATCAATATGATTCGTCTCATGGTGGTGTAATGTTCTCAAGAGGTCAATAGAGGGCGGTAGATCCCAACTAAATCTTTACAGAGAGAAAATGTATTTCTGCTTCTAGGAATATGGGTTTATTGTCGACAGGAGGATATTAAAAATACGGTTTAGGGGTTGCATTTTACATTTGATACTATATATACACATACACTTTGGCGGGAACTGATGGTTTTACGAGGCAAACAACAACAATGCTTTGCTATTAATTTGCAATTCATTAACACTGGCATTATTTGAAAAGATTATACAGATTATACAGTTGGATAGCTATATGGACACAAGCTGAACACAAATTAAGTAAATTAATTTTTAAAAGTGTTGCTCCTCGAAATATTGTACAGACTGAGTCTACGTGTGGAGATAACCTAAAACGAGAAAATCCCACAGATTCTTAACAGCTGCTTTGCACGAATTTCTTTCTCTCTTTCACACACCGCTGAATATTAAAATGATGTAGCTCAACACTTAAGAGAGTGCCCTGTGTAGAAACTATTTGTATACGTCACAGGCACGCGGACCATTTTCGCAATTTGAGAGTCTATGAATCGACACGCGTCTGCGACGGACAAAAACGCTGCTCACTAGGAAGTACGCACACTAGGTTTGAGACACTGTTCAAAGTGCCGTGTGCTGCTCCGCGCTGCGCAGTCTGACAGCCACATCTCATCGATCAGGGAGCTGATCAATACTAAAAGTCATCTAACCACCGGAAACTAAAAGGAGACTTTTTCCAGCATGGGTCAATCTGCGGACGGAAATATAGAAAGCAAGCAGAATGCGGCGAAACCGCTTTACCAGCGCTATTTAGTGTCTTTTCCAACCATAGTGTGTTTAGTGTTATCGCTGAGCTCGATAGCGGTGTGTTTTCTCATGACTTTCAAAACGCATCAGATGGAGAGCAGGCTGCGCGAGCTGGAGATAAAGATGACTGACATCTGCCAGGAATCATCCAAAGACGGCTCTGTTCCACGGGAACTGCGGGAATCCATGGAAACACTGTTACAGGAGGCAAGCGTTTAAATTCTTCGTGAAGGAAAGCTGCAAATATTTCACGTGGATCTGTATTATGTTATCCAATTTAATTTAGGCTCTAATTAATCCCGTTTATCAACGCATAGCATGCTCATTAGTGGTCAGTGGTTGTTTAACTAATTAATAACGTCAACTTCACACATTTTTACCAAGACGGAGGGAAAGCTGAAAACACGTCTGTCTAGCTATAGTAAAGAATAATAGATATAAATAGCCTATAATTTTGCAAAGTGCAGCAACAGGTGCGTTTATGTGATAAGAGTGATTTAAAAATTTTTTTTTAATTTATTTAGATTTTACTGGTAACATCTTGTACTAAAGATAGTTCTTCTCATTGTGGTGTATTAGGCTAATTAAAATAAACTAAAATGAATGCGCTATATATTCTTTCCCGTCCTTATGTTAAGAATTAAAATATTTATTGCAAAATATATATAGTCAATATATATTGTAATTGTGTGAATTGTAAAAAACATAAATTACAAACATGTAACATCATAATAAATAATGAAGCAGAATAATCAGTAGGCTACCATGTAATCCAATACTATTAGTATAATCGATGTACTGTATGTTGATTGCCAGTGTTTTATAACTAATTCACACTTTTTCCCTCCACAAACATGTAGAACCATGACACATAGGGTATTTTTTTTATATTCAGGTTACTGTTTATTCAGGATGGATGTATAAATATCCGATTCTTAAAATTTGACCTTTAATCTCTCCGCCAAAATGTGAATAATTAATTTTCTCTACGTTGTTTATCACATTTTAGAGGGTGAATGAAGTGATGCCAAAGTTGCGTGCGGCGAGAGACGTGACACAAGAGTGCAACTGTCCACCAGGTATGTCATGAATCTGAAATGTGGGATGAAACCTGATAGAAACTGTGATAAATTCATCAATGTCTTGTTCTTGAAAAGTGATTGCAAAGCTGTGATGTGGATGAGATGAACAGAGAACTAAAAGTGCCAGTTTCAAAAAATTTTGTAGATCAGATTTGTAACGAATTAAGGAATATTAGATTGCAATTGGTCAATTTAAGCATTTTCCAAATTATTATTTTTGGATAATGATGCTCGACTGTAAAGTCAATTGATTTCCTACAATAGCTGTTGTAGTGTCATGTCTCTCGTATCATTCTTTTAAGGATAACTTAAAAGTTTGTTAAAGTCATATAATCAGCCTTTCATGCTTTGAGAGTTCGTGTAGGGATAATGTTGGTTGACTGAAGTCGGGACGTCGACCAGCCCTTAAAATCTGAATAAGCGTTATTTGCATGCAGGGTTTCTCAAGGCAATTACAAATCAGCATGATTATAGTTCACGTTACACAGCTCTGTGCATTTCCAATTGTGATTATAAATACAGAGGGAAGGAGAAAACGTACCGCTGTTGCATATTGATGAATTGGTGGGGTTTTTTTTTGGGGGGGGGGGGTGCTCTTCTGTCACAAAATGTGGTTGTTAAACATGAGGGTTTGAGTTTGGGTGCATTAAGAAACTTTGAGGAAATGCTTTTTTTTTTTTTTTTCACACTCACTCTTTACATTGAGTCATGGTGCTTATAAAATCCAGTGTTTTCCATAAATGTATGCCGGTTCACATCTGAAGAGAGATATTGATGTCGCAGGACAAGAGGGAGGTCATAGGCATCTGTTTATAGGTTCTGAGCGTGAGTGTGTGTGCGAAGGGGCCCCAAGTATGCGTCTGTGTGAGTGTGTATTTCTGTTTGTTTGTGTGGGTAGTGCCGCAGAAGGCCCAACAGAGGCACCGAACTGTAAGGTGAGACCCTTTCATTTTAGAAGCAATGGTTGCCACCTGAAACCTGAAGCATTTTGAGCGGTCCTGGCAGGCAGGATCAGAGGGAGAAGTATTTCTGTCTCCACAACAGACATTGAGCTCAAAACTCTCGCCACTGGGCAGGTTAAAGTATCGCCTCCTACAGGAGCTGCTTGGAAGGACACTGATGAGAGGAATAGTTTAAACACTCAATGACTTTATTTGTACCATAGAGCTCAAAAGTTGATTTTATTTTATTTTTAGTTGCAATTAATGAAGCTTTTAAGCTTTAAAAAGAATACAAAACACCAAAAACGAATGATAAAGTGCTTTAAAAAAAAAAAAAATTCTTACAATTTTAAGAAAACACTATATACTGTACAAAAAAAAAAGATCTTGAAACTTCTATAATTCCTTTTCAATCACCTTTTATTGATTTATTATTATTCATTCTGTTATAATAAAAAAAAACATATCTTATTATTATTAAAGGGATTGTTTCTTTATATTTTATTATAAATAATGTTTTTATTGTCTAGGGCTTTGATGACCCATACATATTTTTAAATATTAAAATATGAGTTTGATGTTCATTTGGAGAATTCAGTTTTTTTTTTAACCCATACATTATGATTATTATTTTAAGGCTTTTATGATTATTATTGATTGCAAAAGCCTTTTAATAATAAAAAAAAAAAAGGTTTTATAAAATTAAGATATTTTTTTATTTTAAATAATTAATCACATAATTTTTTTTTACTGTTATTCAACACTCTCAAAGAGTTGCTTTTTTAAAATCGAAAAAGAATTGACCATTATAACCGCAACTGTGATGTTATGCAGGAGTTCCCTGTCATGTCTTTCTCCTTAAGCACATAGCTTCTTTCATTTCTGCTTCCTCTATTCATTTCCACGGCGGAGTGAGTTCTCTCTAATTACCTGCCGACTGAGATGGTTGTCCTTGCATGCTAAACGATTCCCTGTCTGTTATCGCCCATTTCCACCAAACAGCAGGCCCTGTTTGACAACAAGCTGTAACTCTCAAATGAAAGCACGCAATGTGTTTAACTCGGTCACATCTCCCTGTCTCATTTTTCAGGCTTGCATGTTCTCCTTCGCTCTATTTAGTCCTTGGAAAGGTTGGACAAGGTCAGGGATGCATTTCTCCCCTTTCCTACATTCATTGGCGTAGGGATTGATTGTCTTTCGTCACCCTTTTTTGAAAGTCATCACCGTGCAGCACGCACAAGTTCATTCAGGAAACACCTGAGCTGTAGGTGTGGTGTGTGTTTTGTAGTGATTGACTGAAGCCAGGTCTCTTTGTCTTATGCCTATTTCACTTGAAGTAATGCTGATTAATTGATTCATTTTTAAACCCACTAATACTTTAGTTATTATGGTTTGTTGTGTACAGTGATCCTGTAGATCAAATAGTACAGTATTGCATTAGGGTATGCCAAGATCATGGGTTCAGTTAAATGCATGAATTAATAAAATGTGTCCGTTGAATGTAATAAAAAATGACTCTGGATCAAATCATCTGCCAAATGCATAAATATAAATGCATTCCATGTTTTGCCTTGTCTCAGCCTCAAAAGTCATGCTCATGGACCACCTGCTAAAAATCTGATGCATGCTATATAAAACAAATGGCAAGCATTTATTAATCTGGCAACCTAAAATCTAATCTGCTAGCTAATGACACATCATTTAGATATTTTCATGATACGTTCAGCTAAAAATGACAATTTGCTGAAAATGTCGCACGATCAGGTCTTCCAAGATGCAAATGAATTTGTTTCTTCTAAAACTAAAACTGCGCATGTTAATAAAACAATCTTTTCAATCAAAAAAATGCAACTACTCTATGTTGTGCTTCCTTCACCACAATTCACACATGCATGCGTACACGGGAGACTGGAAATGCAAGCTCGTTCCGTTGCAAATGAAAGTTCAAGTTCGGTGAACTCTGACCTGCTTTTGCGTTGTCAAAACCTTAAGTGAACAGAAAGAGTGGCCAGGATATCAAACAGGAGCCATTTCCCCCTAATCGCACAGTTCTATCAGGCACATCAAAGTATTGCACACAGCTGAAAGTACTCATCCCATTTGAAGCAACAGTGAAAATACGTATTAACAATATTAAACAGCAGTGAATAATTGATCTCTGACTTGTTAATGACTGTAACATACAAAAGGTGTCAGAAAGGCTTAATCTGGATGGGTTTTAAGCAGCGCTCAGAAATCAGAGAGGGCTTTGGGTGTGGCAGCGGGATCTGATGGACTCAGCATCGTATTTACTTTCATCCCTCCAAAAGGTCCGGCTTAAAATATCCGGCCAGGGCATGTGCATATGTGTAATATCTCACTAGGAAGTGGTGCAATTAGATATGCTACCCACGGCCGTGCAAAAGAGATGGGACATGCAACTAGGAATTAGGCATTTTCTTCTATTACACACGTACACATACTCACACTTGTTTAGTGGTATGCGGTTATGAATGCGCGCGCATGCACGTCTGTGCAGAACTGCTATATAAAGCAGTGCTGGTTTTGCACAATCATGTTTAAATGTAAATATTAAATACGATATATCAGGATTTGGAGGAACTGATACAACTGTTATTCTGTTATGTCTGTTATGCTCTTATAAAGATCTCATTGATTTATATTACAAGCTATCAGTATTTGATCTTTCTTTTTGGCCGTATGAATATCAACAGCTGCATTAAATTGCTACTATTTCTACAATTTGAAAATTTTATTTAGTTTTTAACTTGCATCAAACTCGAGCTTTAACTTGAGCTCCAGATTCTATATCGTGCTCTAAAATTCCAAAATTCTAATGTATCACATATATCACATATGCAAACTTTGGTTGAAAGATTTAAAAAAAAAAAAAAATTTCTTTGACAAAGGATATGTTTATTGGGAATACACACACACAACTATGAAGTGTGCAAACATACCAAGACCAGTTTTTAAACTTTTCAGTAATTCATTTAATGCCTTCACACGATTAATTGTGATTAATCACATCCAAAATAAAACCTTAAGTTTGCCAAATATAATTGTGTGTTCGGGGTATATTTAATATTTATATAATTTAAATATACTCACATTACAGTATATGTATTTAAATTTATATAGTTATATTCATATAATTAATAGTATAAATAAATATAGGCCTATTTAATATATAAATTATATATATTTTGGATTAAGCATTTGACAGCACTTATTTATTTATTAATGAATATTATTGATATTTATGAATGTTGTTATTTGCAGATAACTTGTCTTGCATTTTTAGGCCACAACCTACTATCATTTAATGTTAAGCCATATCTTTTATATTATGATATGTTCTGACAGTAGTCAAAATGACGAAGCAGGTTAAAAGGATTTTGACCCCAGTCTCTGTATATGGGTTGCACCTCAACCAAACCAAACCTCCACAGCTTGCCTCAACATTCACCTTTACATGTCTTTCAACAGGCATCTTATTAAAGTTTGCTTTGTAAAACCACACTCTTTGGATTCTTCCCGCTGAAAAATAAACAGCTCACAGGCCTGTTGGTGTAAAGCGGAGGTCTGAAACGGAGTCTAAATATTTCAACCGTACCGACCCGGACCGCTTATAAAACATGTCTAGCTATCGGTTCACTGGGGCAGGTGGTGTGCTCAGATTTATGGTTCAAAAACTATTTGGAACTACTAATTGGACATATTTTGACTTAAAAACAATAATGCATGTATGAATCATGTACAGTAATTAAAGTAAATATATTGCAAAAATGTGAAATATGATGATGTTTTAGGGCCTGTCACTGTATTTTTAAGTCGTTTGAGCTCAACACAAAATAGTGAACACACAGTATTATCTCAATATGTATCGCCATTTTTGGCTGCAGGTTTGTACAGTACAAGGAGTATGGTTTGTCTTTGGTACGGAGGAGATTTGTAGTGTGGCATCTCCAACAGTCTCTCAGCATAGCTTGCGGTATTAACTAAAATAGAAGGCTCTGCTAAACCTCACGTGCTTGATGACCTTTAGTGTCCCTGGAGTTCAAGGCTGATAATGGAGCCAATTTATTAAAGCATGTCTCTTTTAAAGAGCCAACAAAGACAGCATGGAAAATTAATTTTGTACAACGCCCTTGCGAAGTGGATTGGGGAGCTTAGCCTTATACACAATGATAAAACCTCATATAGAAAGGTTTCATTACTGCCATTACTGCTAAAAACGACTTGATCAGCTTTATGACCACGTGTGGGCCGAATTCCAGAATCGCATTCCCCTTGTGGAGTCTGACACAGCGCTCTTACTGTAGGTCACTAAATTCCAATGTGCCAAGGTGTTGCATGGGAACGAGAGGCGCGGGTGTGGGAATGGAAGTGATTATATTGTGTTAAGTTTCATTATTGAGAGTTACAGGTGACATGGAAAGTTGCCATTAAATTTAACGAGGGAGAGCGTGAAAAACGGTTAACACTTTACGCTTGTGTGCATCAGTTGCTTTGAGAGGCTTACCACCTTCACACAATGCATTCTCCTTGAACTCCCGCCTTGAACCTGATCTCAGATCCGCATCTGTATACAGCTGCATGTTACTGCTATGTGCACTTCTGGCTTTCTCAAGTGAGCTTTCTCGACTAGGAGTTGGTTGATATTGATATTTAGCACTACGTTAAAATTCAAGCACAAGTTATCTTTTAACATACAGTCTAAAATGTCCTTTCTGTTGATATGAAGTTGTGTTACTGTGTTACTGGTTTTTAATGAACATAACTCATCGAACATGCCACTGGAGTTCACGTGCATCCACACACGCACACACACCTGTCTCTCCTGGTCTATCTAATCACAAGGAGCTGTTCATTACCTCATTACCTGTTTAAAATATCTGAACTTATTTACTCTGCGTTTAAATTGCAGTTCCTACAGCTGTTTGGCATTTGGCCACATACGGATCCTATCCTGTATGAATTCAATACTGTACCCAAATTCGGTTCCCTTGACAAAGCTGGGCAGCTTCATACAGACTGGGAAATCTGATAACTGCTTGCATTTTAGCGATGCGGACTTGAAATATGTAATCAAGCTTTTCACGTGGTGAATGATGAAATGTGCAAAAATGTCTCTGTACACACAAAACCCTTGGCAATATGTTCAAAAAACAGCCGTTTTTTAAAAATAAATCATTAAAATACACTTATTCGGGAGACCTAGCTTAATTAAATGCATGGATGCAAGATATAACTTCTAATTTATTGATTTATTAATTACATCTTTTTAAGTTACTTTGATATAAAAAGATAATGGAATATACATTTTGAGAGAACGGACTATTACAAGAATGGAGGGACCTGTGAATATTATGAAGCTTTATTATTTAGTACCACTCAGAACAGCAGCTTATTTCTAGCAACCGCATAACAAACCGTGTAAACCATAGCACCCTAGAATTGGGGTACAGTATGTACACAGGCAAATGCTGCTCATATTTTCTATAGAAAATGTCAAATTTGGTTATATTTCCCATTTCTCATATGTCTACATGTTTCAGTGGACCAAAACCCAAACTGAGCTGAAGCATGACTGTGGTAGTCACGTCTGTCTGTAACATTCAAACCATCCAACCTAACAGTATCATTAAACGCTCCTTATTGAAATGAATGAGTAGCATATTTTAAAATCCAATGATACAGCCTGAGATAAATGGTGTTATTAGATCTTAAAGATAAACACAGAGAAAATTGATTTAGACACGGTTAATAATGATCCTTTCGTTACTGAATCATTTAAGCCGTTTGTGCTCCCTTGATGTACACTTTAAAGACTAACAGAATTCAGATTTTTCCCCACCGCTTTTGAGGCCGTTTACAATTAAGTATCGATCTATCCTGTCGTTCCCTAACCGCAGTCGAGTGAAGTGTTCTGTCGTAAACATTCAGCGTAATCTCTTAAATCGCATTTGGCAGGAGGAGTGTTTTTATAACTTTCAGGTTGCAGTAGCACGGGCTGCCCTGGACCTCTGCCTGAGTGAGAATCTTTCAGCAACTGTTAAAAAAAAAGTTAGTGCTCGTCTTTCTTCTCAACGTGTAAATGTGTGTGTGTTTGAGCCTGCGTGCTGCCAACGTATGCGTGTGTGTGGTTTTCTGCATAGCCTTAAATTGCACACATAAAGAAAAGAGAAAATACATGAGCTTGTAAGCTAATTAATACCGTTAAACAGCGTCATTTTGTGGTACTGAGCAATTAGACATACATCCTTGCAATTCATGTTTTTTGGGGGGTTTTTTGCTGCTAGGTCTGGGATTACAAAACCTTTTTTTTTTTCCAGCTGAACGCCTTTGGCTGAAGTACCCGTGAGATTTTTAAAGTTAATATTTCAGTCATTTAGGAACACATTCACGTGTGCACAGTCCTATAATCAGTTAATAGGCACAAATAAAATATTTTTATTTTTAATTTTACACTTTTGTGATTCAACGTCATAAACTTACGAGATAGACATGTTTAAATAAATACATAAACGTACAAACATACAGATGTATAAACACAGATTTGTCAATGTTGTTTTAATAAACCTGCACATATATATATATCTCCACATACATATATATACACACACAACAAATATGTATGTATATAAATATACAGTATATATATATATATTCTACGGTAAAATATGTTAATATATGGAATTATTTTGATTTCTAATAGATACATATATGTATATATATATATATATATATATATATATATATGGGTGTTTATTTCTTACGATATTGTATTTCATGTATGGATATTTAATATATATACATATATTACTTTTTGTATGGGAAACATTGTTTTTTCTAAAAGTCATTCTTTCTAAATATTTCTAAAAATAGTTGTTGCGTTTTGAGGATACGTTATAGATTAACATTTGTTTGATTAATGACAGGTTGATCTCTTCTCAACACAGACGTTTTATCTTTAAACCACATCTTATCAAATTATAAAAGATTATCGTTCATTTAAACAGATGAGAAACAGTTGATTACTGGTTGAAAGTTCAACGCTCTGGTGACGTACTTCATAGATCCAGATGTGTGCTGTAAGCAATGCACTCTATAGACAATTGACAAGGACAGCAGGTATTACAACAAGCCTACTTATCTGTTCCGTGTATATAATATAGGTGTATTTGTTATTTTCTCTCCGTCCCTAAAACAGGTTGATTAGTTTGTGTCCTTCATGGATTTAACATGTTTTGTTTTGTCTGTGGGAACTATTTAACGGAAATACTATGGGTTGTAGTGTTTTTTATTACCTCTGTAAAACTGGCTTTGTTGAATTTACTCAGAGTTTACAGCAAATGGCTTCATGCTTTTAGGGGCTCGTCATTAATTTGCCTTTTGCTCAACACAACAGACATGAGGAAACCAACTTCCAAAGAGATCCAATCACATACTGCGCTAAAAGACTATGTATTATATATTCAGTAGTGTTCTCAAATATGTCGTATAAATCAGCAGCCTATTTATAAATGTTGAAACTAAATGCAAAGAAGTCTGAAACTAGAGTGAGTTAATGAGAGAGATATGCTATAGGTCTGCAGTAGGGGAGCGTTTAATCAAAACAACGTTGCTAAAATCCTTTTTGTTGATATTGAGCCAAAAATCCATTTAAATGTGTTTTAATAGCAATGACTGGCTTCAATGAGCAATTACTGTGATTAGAGCCTGCTGTTTCTCTGTGGATTGTCTTTAAGGTTCTTAAATGAGCCTGGAATGATCCTTAATGATCTTAAAGTAGCAATGCATACAAACTCCCAGTATTAGAAAAAAAAAAGATGTTTAAATTAAAATAATATAATAAAACTAAAACATCTTTTCTCCAAAAATAAACAAACAAAAAGATTTCAGTTGATGAACATGAACATTCTTTATTATTATTTGACTTCATTCTTTTCCATTTATATTTTGAGTTGAAGTTTTAATGATTTTGATGATTTTTTTTATTTCTAATGTATGTCATTTTTATTTTATTATTTCTGTTTTTGATATATCAAGTTAAACTAGGGTTAAATTAGAAATGTTGTCTTTCCAGGTAGCAGGAAAAAATCCATTAACATTGATTTTATTCATGGTTTTAGTCTTAGTTTTAGTGAACTGTAACAACTCTGTCTCAATTTCATGATTTTTAAGAATGCAATTTGCTTTTCCAGGTTGATATGTTAAAAAATGTCAAACATCAGATCCCAACTATCCATATATATATATATATATATATACATACGTTTTCCAGATGTTGTGAATTGCTCTAAGTGTGTATTGGTGAACACTCTTAACCACAAAATTTCTATGGTATGCAGCCAGCCAATATCTTGAGTATTTGCGGTCCCAGAATCCCCAGAATGTAAGGACTTAGCTCTTAAGTGTGTATGAATGTTAACAGCAAATCCTGTGGTAAACCACGGCAGAAAATGCATTAATTATTACATTTAACCTTGCAGTACCTGCTGTTTGGGGTTGCAGTTTTTATTTGTTTTAACCCTTGTGTGTGTATAGAAGATGTTTTGACCTCATAGAAGGTGAATTAGAGTCATCTGTTCCTCTCTATGGACATCAGATGAGCTGTCGAGGATAATACTCTGTCAACAGGTGGAGGAAAACAGAAAACGATCCCGTCCTCTGTGGTAGAATAATTGTCCAGTATATTTAGTAACTTTGCTATGCTGACAGATTGTCAGCTGTTGTCTGTCTAAGATTTATTCTGACTGTTTATTGGACACTCAGTTCAAGATATTTTAAGCTTATCGTATGCATCTCAAATCAAATGTATGAAAGTTCTTATTTTTTGTACATCATGTGTATAATAATGGCAATTTTAAAAAAAAGATTTGGATACTTGATAGAATCTTGAAAGTGACTTTTCTTTGAATCTCATATATAAATTGTGTCTACACATGAAATTATTTAAGATCTTAAAGGAACAGTTTTACTGTTAAATTACACCATAAGCTACTCACCCCCAAGCCATGCTAGCTGTATATGACTTTCTTCTTTCAGACGAACACAGTCTGAGTTTTTAAAAACTTGTTAATGCTGGATAAATCGGATATATCCGCAAGTACTGCTACGTAAAACTAACCTATACGCCTTTAGGAGGTTATCCCATGTCCTCTGAAGTAGATAGATGGGGTTTTGTACCAAAAATTGTTCTAGTTTTAAAATGAGAACCTAAATAACTTACTAGCAGTTATTTTTCACCAGAGTGGCGAGTTCTGGCTTCTTGGCTGTCCTCTGAGTTGACGTATGACATAAATTGTGTCATACGTCGAGTCAAAACTCGTCACTCTGGTGAAAAATAACTGCTAGTAAGTTATTTAGGTTATCATTTTAAAACTAGCATTTTAAAACGTTGTAAAATTGGTCGTGTGAATAAAGAAAGTTATACAGTATACACCTAGGATGACTTGGGGGTGGGAAGCTTATGGGGTAATTTTCAATTTCGGGTGAACCATTCCTTAAATATATACACTGGCTCAAAAATAATGACTGAAAATAAAGATAACTTTCAGTTTAGTAAGTAAGATGTTGATTTGCTAACTGATTTGATTTAGTTCAGTTAAGTCCATACCTTTTTTTGTTAAAAATGATAATCCAAAATACATTTTTGGGCAAGAACATACCAAACAGTACCATACCAGTACAAACCTTAGCCCAATTCACAACGGTTTTCACAGGAAATATAAGCATGCCACCATTCATCCTTGTGTCTTTCATTACGTTGCATCTAAAAACATAAAGAAGGAATCCTGGCTAGACTATATCACATGTGAGGATGCTGCAGATCATAAATAGCCTTTTCTCACAGCAGCTGGATGATTAAATTTGTGAAATTATTTGTGAATCAGACTATATTGCACATTCTGTATGTCAAAGTCAGCTTTATTTGTCAATTCTGCCACATGTACAGGACATACAGAGAATTGAAATTGCGTGACTCTCAGACCCTTGCTGGATAAAAGATAAACATTAAATACAAAAAGAGTTTTAAAAATGCATTGAGTGCAAACCAATGCCACGTGTTTGATTCACTGAAAAGAACTGGCTGAAATGAGTAATTTGTTGTGAGTTGAACCACAATGGTTGTGTTGTATGTGTTTATTTCACTAAAAGAAACATCTCATAAGAGTCAAAGTTTGTGAATCAGACCACTCTTGGTTGTATATGTTATTATTGACGAGATGATTTGGCTCATAGGAATATACTTGTCTGCACTGGTCATGCTTTGTATTTTTAATAGGCTAGTTAAAAGAAACTAAAAGCTTGGGAGTCGTTTGTAAATCAGACCATATTTGTTGTGTTTGTTTACGCGCACAAACTCAACAAAAAGAACATGTTTTTGCCACAGATCATAGACTACAAATCATGTTAATTCAGGAAAATATTACAATGAACCTAAAGTGGAGCACTTATGGCTCTGAGTGAGAACTGATCCAGTCCTTCTTACAGGTAGCCTGGGCCCGCCCATACTTCCTGTGACGCTACATTCTAGTTCGCGAGCAAAGTTAGTCTGGCAAAGCTGGTGTTTTAGAGCATGTCTGTTCCCAAAAAATGGGAACCAATGAGAAACGAGCTCTTCTACAAGCTAGCTACAATTGATAACGGTGGCTTCAGGTTCTGACTCTACACATACGTCATCGGAATGAGTGGTCTGATTGTCTGTAGATTCGTCCAGTAGTATACAGAGGCACCTGATGGACGCAGGTTAAGCCCCCATGAGCTTTAAAGTCGCGGAAGCCAGGCTATCTTACAGGTGCCCATGTTATAAAAATTTTGAAAAAGTCATTGTGCTTTTGTGTAATATTACAATATGATTTCATTTGGCAATGTTTGCACAATATATTTAGATTTTGTATAATATTAAATTGTTTGTATGGTGCTAGGTATTTCAGAAAATCAAACGTTTTTAAAGTATGGTGACATTGGGGATGATGTTTATAATTTATCTCACATGTCAGCGTTGAGCACATACCCTCAGGGCCTCCTGCAGGCTTTGCTGAACAATTAGTCCAACGCAACACCCCCTCCCATTCCCCCCGCACCCCCTCCTGAACCCAATATCCCGCTGTCCTCTCCCCCTCTCCACTCTTTATGGACCAGACCTCCATCAGCGCACAGGCTGTATCAGATGACCTCATTACCCTGGCCTCTCCTCTAAGGATTCAGCTACTGCTAACTGTCCATCAGCAGTTCACCATTTACTGCCCCAACTGTGAGACAGCGGTGGGCGATTGCGCAATTGCGCTGTGCTTTGAGCAAAACATTAAAACGTGATGGTATTAATCCTTTAAGGATGTTTGCTTCTGGTCATTTCAGATTAAGCTGAACAGTTGCACCACTTGCATGTGGTATTTCAGAATAAAATCATGTGTGTTATTCAACAAGCACCTGCCATTCAGTTTATCCAGGCACTAAATGTGCGTTATAACAAGTATATCAGGGCCTTAACAGTTGCAAGTAAATCAATTTTTTATTTGTTGCAAGTATTTTTAGAACCTTAAATATAAGTATTAGTACTTGAAGTGTTCATTTTAGTACCTTTTGAAAGGCTGCAGCTCCAGTGACAGCTTAGTGTTGAGCAAAGATCAAATCAAATACTTCTGGGAGGTCTTTCAAAAGCCATTGAGATGAATGCTAACGGATACATTTTTCCAGGTATAATAAAAGCCTTTGATGCTATAACCAGCCAAATTTTGACTCCTTGTATGGAAGGAAGCAGGAAGAGCAGACGTCTTCCTGATTTGGGCATGCAGTCTTCATTAAATAAAAAACATAACGAGTTGACAGAAAGTGAGCAAAACATGAAAACAGACAGATGTGACAGATCCAGATCAGTGGATTTGAGCTGCGTCTTAATTGAATACAGTGGAAAGAGCAGACAAGCTCATCATCAGAACATGCAGTCTTCATTAAATCAGTAAAAACAAGAACGGATTCCCTCGGAACAACTGAATGAACATCTGATGAAATCCTACGGCACTTTAAATGATTCTTGCATCACTCGTTGATATGTCTAATTGGTTTGACTTACCAGGGGAAGTTCTCAAAAAAACAGTTGCTGCAGATTTGAACAGGCTTTTGGGCTTTGGCTTGGCTGTCTTTCATTAATGTGCCATATTTTCATAAGGGCTTCCAAGTGGTTGCCATGTGTCCAGACCCAGACTTTTCATGCTAATGAACCCTGAATACATTGTTGAATATGAACGGTTCAAAAGTCTGCCTATAATTTCTTTCTTTTCTGAAGACGCGAGTTGTGCTCGACTGTAGAAAAGTCACTTGTGCTCGCCAGAGCGTTTGTGTGTGTGTGTGTGTTTTAATAGTTTGTGTTAACTTCCTAATTTTGATTCATTGGATTTTAGCTATATTGTCCAACTTTAATGCATACCAAATACATTCACATGCTGTAAATTGTACATTTTAACAAATAAAACATTAACAGTTAATAAATTAACCAGTGTTGCGCAAGTTACTGTAATATAGTATATATTACTTGTTACTGCTATTTAAAAGTAATGCCTTACATTACAATATTACTGATTCAAAATTGTAAAATAAAAATAAAATTGTTTTTTATTTTGTTAAGTGGTCATTTAAAGCTTTTTTAATGAATGTCTTTTTTTTCGCTGAGTTTTGATTTTTGTGATTTTTTTTTTTGCGTGGACACACAAATAAAAGTAGACCCTTAACAGTTCTGAATGAGGTACTACTCTTACCTTTAGCCTATCAGAAAAAAATGACGCCGTCTGCCCTTTTGTTTCCACTGGAAAAAAATGCAAGTGGTTGCACTGGTTCCTCCGTGTGCTGCAAGAGCCAGATTCTCCTCACAAAGCGAATATACCATCATACCTTCGCATATTTGTTATTACAGCGCAAGTTTAACGTTTAAACGATGTTATATGCTTGAAATGTTTTGTTTTATTTTATATACTGCAAGTTGTGATGATTTGAAAAGGTTTAATTGATCAACAAAAAAAACCCGAACATTACTTTTTAAAAAACGAAAACTTAATATTTAATGAACAAAAATGCTCCAAGCTTTTTTCAAAATTACCTTAATAAAAAAAAACTAAACAAAATATTATTAATTTTCCATTACACAAAAATCTGTACTATTTTAATAGCTAAAGCAGTATGAGCTGTTTTGGTCGAAGGATCGCTGTCCAGTGCGAGCCGGGCGGAGCTATTAGCCTCGGACTTGGAACACAGAGGCTGAAATAGTTTCCACTGCTGGCCCAGTAGCCTCTCGACACCTCTGTAAAACCTGCCCTAAATACACCTTCACTTGATCGCCTCACACATACAAGGTTACCCCAGCGAGAGCGAGATCAATTAAATAAATCGCTCTACACATACTGTATATATTTGAAGCTGTCCTTTAGTATTCATTTACATACTTGGACGCCACACATGGATAATAACTGACCACGAACAGAAAATAGAGCTGACTTGCAGCATTTTTATACGTTAATGTGGTGTCTTGCTGATTTTTGAATTTGAACAATTAAATTTTCGGCTCAGAGTGTGTTGTAACACAAGCATGAATGAAAATGTACCATGTAAAATATTACTGTTACTTGATTAGTAATGCCTTACACTACTGAACTAACCTGCAGTCCTTATTCTGTTTGCTTTATGAGATACAGACACAGCCAAAAGCTCTGTGTGATCTTCATTTTTTAATTAAATTAATTTAACTTTAAATTGGATTTACATCAATTGTATATCATACATAAATCATATATAATAAACACATGAAGAAGCTATATATAACAGATTATTAAGTGAAACATCCTGTTGCCTGAGTCTTTTTGAAGGACAGGTTCACGTAAATCATTTGTTTTTGAAGGGACTAATCTCAATCACTAAAAAGAACGGAAGTAATTTGTTCGTAAACTGGACGACACAGTTTAGGGTTTTATTCACTGTAAATAATCAGTTCATAATCAGATTACACTGGTTGAGCTGTCTTTTACTGAGTTCATCATTAGGTATCCTTTTATCGTATCGCATTCAATTCAGACCGAAACGTTTTTCCTTGAGGCTGTAAATTCAGCAGTTTGTTTTGATTCAGTTTAGTCTTGACTGACAGGCAGTGGAGTTCAGTCCAGCTGGCCTGTGTATACGTCATTGCTGGAGTGCCAAGGTCACTATCAGGCCTCGGTGGCTCTTTGTTTGGACTATTTTAAATTGATTGTCCGGATCAAGATACGGCGTGGCTTAACCACTGCAAGCAAGAATCTTGTTTCTAATTTTAGTGTTGATTCCGCTCGCCGTCTTGAGACTGCACCCGGTTAAACATCAGGGCGTTAAACCCATCTCACGCTGACTGGTGCTGGAAATGAGTGTGGATCGTCACCTCCAGGGTAAGAGGGATGTATCTGGACAGTCACAAAACAGATTATGAAGTCTGAGACCCTGAGGGAGATTAAAAGATCCAAAGGTGGCGGCCCGGACAGGAATCTGACACAGAAGGGGAATGATGGGGAATTAACGTCCACCGTGACGTTACGAACATCCTCCTCTTCCTGGGTATCAGTTCTTTGACTGCTTCTCCAGTGACAGAGGAACAGTGTAGCACCTGGTGTAAATATATAAATGAGCTCAGTGTAGTATGCAGTGCCTGTGGTTGCTGACAGCTATAGGGGATAAATATATGTGAAGCACTCGCTAGATTTAACACCGACTGCATGTAAAGAAAGAATAAACAGGCTTTTATGTGATTTCTGAACCTTTACGACATCATTTCCCTTTCTTTATCAAAAACGGTACAGCCAACTAAAACTGTAAGGATTACTATTATTTCTGTGTAGTTTTTGCTGTTTAACATATTATTTCTTAAAAGAGCATTTGTATTTGACAGTATGCAAATGTTTAATCTAATCATATGTTAGTAATACCTATTTATTAGAAAAATCAAAAAATTGCACTTTGTATTATTTTTTAATGACCATATATTGTTCCCATTTAAGTCTTTTTTTTTTGGCCGTCTTACGCACTTTGCAGGATTATTTGTCTACTGAGTAACATGTCAGATGAAAACAAAAGAGCTTTGGGGTTTGAAATGCTTGCTCCTCCAAAAACCGCAGCCCTCTTGCCACCCACTCTGTCTTAAGATCTCTCAGATTACAACAGGCCAATCGTTAAGTTACTTACAGCGAAACCGTTAATAAATGAATCGCTAGCAGTTTGTTAGACATTTTTTTAAATAGTACTCTGTCATAGTAACAGTTTGGTAAACCATTCAAGCATTTTTCTCAATTGAAGGACGCATTTAAAAACTTGCCACAGGGCCAGATGTCATAAACAATTGCTAAACTTTTATACAGATTGATTTGATTTCTGACTAACGAAATGAAACGATCTACTGATTGTTTCTGCATGAGCAGAGTTGATTCTCTGATTTTTTACTGAATTCGTTTAATGCTAATGCTGTAAATGCTGGTCAATGCTTGTGAATCAACCCGGCCGCTTTTTTACACTGATAAGCTCATACTGTACCGCACGGTGCATCCTGTCTCCTTGCGTGTGACCAAAAAGCACTTTTAACATCCAGGAAAACAGTCTTTCGTGAGCATTGCATTTGTAGGCTACCAAGGTAAGCGTGAGAGGGAAAGTGTTGTGTGCGATCCTCTGTTTACATGCACTCACTACACGCACACAGAGACAGGGATGTACTATATTGAGATGTTTCTGTCTGTGTTGATAATTGCCACTTGGTGTGGTAGTTAGATAAAGAATGCATGGAATGCTGGACCAAAACACTCAGGCCACCATTAGTTTCAATTTTATGGTTTGTTACTGTATATTTAGATATTTTATGCATTAAGTGATTTAAAGATTTTTTTTTTTTTGTACCAAATCAAGTTTTGTTTAGACAAAAACTGCAATTTAACAAAAATCTGATTTATTTAGTAAACAGCCAAATAAAACTGAGTTGTATACAGTCATTTAAATTGTGCAGTTTTTATATCAACATTGATTTTAATTACATGTTTCTCCAATTTATTGTTTAAATAAAAACTTTTAAATGGTGAATGCCAAAAAAACCCCCAAAGCTTTCATGACCTATGTATTCAAATATAAATAAAACACTAAAACTGAATTTTATATTTTTTTAAGTTTGGAAAAGTTCTTTCCGTGGTTGCAGCAATATTTTTGGTCGCCATGATCATAGCAGATGTTTTATTTATTTTTTAATTGTTACTACTATTATAAAATCAGATATCAGTTCTGCTTCATTTAAGCATTAATTTAGTCTTAGATGTTTCTGACACATTTTTAAAGATATAACAATAAATGTCAAGAAGACAACTTTTTAGCAATTAAATGAATAATAGAGAAGGAGATGAATTAGAAAGAATTAGATGAAAAATGCTGTCCATATTGAACTTATTGAACAATATTGGCATGTTTTTTCTCAGAAACATTTCCGTTTGCGCTTCATTTAATCAAATTGAAAGTATTTAAAAATGCTTTAGCTTTACATTTGAACTTCAAAGATTCAGGGTGCTAAAATCACAAACTGTGCTATTTTTAATTGGGATGTAACGGTATCGAAATTTCACGGTACGGTATTTATTGAATCATTTATATTAAAAAAAATTTAATTAAGAGGCTAGAAAAAAGTGCCAGAAGTATTTATTAAACAGTTTACATGAACACTGAACATATCAATGGCACACACATTAGCCATCTATCTGTAAACT
>JAUMHG010000056.1:7114007-7125019 GCA_032359395.1 Enteromius anoplus
CACAGTACACACACACACACACACACACACACACGTATATATATATATATATATATATATATATGTAAACAATGTTTATTTTGGATGCAAATCATTGACAGCACTACTCTTTATTTTTTAGGATGCTAAATAGTAGTGGAGTAGTGATGCTGAAAATTTAGCTTTAATCACAGGACTAAATTACATCATAAAAATATTTTAAAATACAAAAAAGTTTTTTTAAATTATAATTATATTTTAAATTATTACTGTTTTTTTTTTTTTTTTTTTTGATCAAATAAATGCAGCTTTTGAGATCAGGGACAACATACCTACTTACTGTGCATGTAATGCACAAAATAGTGTAATTTTGAGACCAAGACCTTGCTAGTCCCACCAAAACATCAACAGACAGAATATAAAGCATCCTCATACCCATAAAAACATCAAAATCAATGACTGGGGGCTACAACAACTGATGAAAAGTGCTTTTCTCAGATTATATGATCATGGCCATAGAGCTTTTATCTTCTTTTTATGTTTATTTGTGTTGCATTCAATTGCTTCATCACAGTGTCTATAGTATCTTTTGAAGTGGGCAAATGTCAGCAGATGGTTCCGTTTTCACAGAGGCATCTTTCAGCTCTCTCTTATTTTTCTCTAGTCGGGGAGGAGCAGGAATTATTGTGCAGTGACCATGTATCTGCATGCAAAGGTGACGGTTTATGATGGTGTGCGTGAATGCGTGACTGTGTGCGTGCGTTGTGAAAAAGTGAATTCTTCCTAAATTGGCCTCTCCTTGGCATGTTTTTGATGTTGAAGCAGAAACAGGTTTGACTGAGGATGAGGTGCAGGGTAACGGTGAACCTTCCCACCCTCAGAACATGATCTTTCAGATTCAAAGGATGGTTTCGATTTCCTCAAAATAACTGTAGGCCATGTAACACGGGTCACAGAAAGTCTGAAATCATCAACACTTAAAAGCTATGTATATATATATTTCAAAAAGCAAGTGAGAAAACAGCTTTTGGAGTGAATCTCAGGAAAACATGTCCAGGTCACGCCGTGCAATCGAGACTGTAAAGAAACAAGAAAATGGATCCAAAATTATGTTTTGCATGAAGATATTGAGGCCTTTTTTGGGGTTTCACTTAAATGATCTGTACTGTAATACAATGCATACATACATTTTGTTTTTAAATTAGCATAAATTAAATGCAGCAGCAAATAGTCTAATTAAATTGAATCTATTTATCTATCTATATAATGTGGTTGAGAATACGGAAATGCCTTTTAGAAAGAATTTGTTTAATTTATGCAGATTTTTGGTCATGCATAGTTTTGATTGTTTTCTTGTCAGTCATTTTAGCGAGCAGATATACAGTAATCACAGTTTGCACATGTCCGTGTTCTCTTCAGTTCATCAACGAAGACAGGGATGCCATGTGCTGCATGTTAGATGCCTTGGAATTTTCCTTATATTATGTTTCACATTTGTTGACCAGATATAGGATGTAAATTTATGTGTAGCGTTCTTGAAATCACTCTAGCCCTGAGCGAGAATATTATTGTTTTCATTGGAGCGGAAATTTTCATCCCATAGGGACAGATCTTATTTTTCTGCTAAACTCAGTGCTATTCAATGCCATATTTAATGAAATGGATCCGCATGAAGGCAGCAGCATAAGAAAGGCTGTGTTTAACCTCTCTTTGTCCACAGTGAACTTTACTGTGTAGCAAGGGAATGCTGGGTAAACATGTGCCGTCCAGGGAGAGAGTATCGACCATGAATGTTGGATTTAATGCAGCACTGGGGCATATTCGGCTCAACTGCAGACAAAATTTTAAACTGGCAGGTATTATTGCAATTGACTATGATCATAATTTTGTAAAATTATACCTCTGTGTCTTATAGGAATAGTTCAGCCAAAAATGACATTTCTGTGATCATTTATTCGCCCTCCTGTTGTTCCAAACCTGTATGACGTTCTTTTTCTGTGTGAAGTAGTTGGTTGCTGAGTTCCATGCAATTATAATATTTTTTAAGAAAGGCCTAAGGTGAATTTGGTAAAATTGTTAAATAATAGTCATACTTTCTATAGTCGATTAATCACTTTACATTCACCAAAAAATGTGGTCACCCTCAGACCATTTTTTTTGTTCTTCATTCAATGCGGTGAATGGGTGTCGTCAGAATGAGATTCAAACAACTGATAAAAAAAATAAAAAAAATCACAATAATCTAGTCTCCAGTCCAACAATTAATGTCCAGTGAAGAGAAAAGCTGAGTGTTTGTAAGAAATTATTTCATAATTAAATTGTTTTAACCCCAAAGAGTCCAAAATCCATAATAATACTTAAGAGTAAAATTGTTTTGACAAAGGTAATTTTGGATCCCTTTTTTTGCCATATCAATCATTTGAATGATATTCACACCCCTCTGTAAAAACGTTTCGAATTTAGGTACAACTATAAAGTTTAGTTTGAGTTCAAGTTGAAATTTCTGGATCAGTACGTGACATTTAAAAAAAAAAAATAGATATGCAGTCTTTAAAGATATGCATTGTAATTAAGGTATACAGACAAAAATAGATCATATGTAACAAAATAAACACTTATAATAGCCTAAAATCTCAAAAAGGGTTCAACAACATCATTCAAGTCGACTTGATACGACTTGTGCTCTATAATCCAAGTTATACGAGACCTTTGTGAGTTTTGTGTGTTTCAAAAAGAAAGGAAGTCGTTCCTTTTTAGGTGAACTATTCCTTTAAGACTGTCAAAACCCAAAGATGTTTATTAGAAACTCATTTTCCCGTCTAGTTTGACATCAATGGAGGGATCCAGACATTCTCCAGGGGGTCAATCCTAGTCATTTTGTTTAGACATAAGAGAGGTTCAGACAGATCGGTCCAGTGGCTACACTTTATATATTCTGCTCAAACCTCACAGAAGCTTCCATATTTTCTGCGTGGCCCAGTGGAGTCCAGCCAGCAATCTGATTGGCCTGAAATCCAGCTTAGTGTGGAGTGGCTGCACATTTCCTGTTCCTCTCACACCTCACTGCACTTCCCCTCATGACATCAGCCATCTTCCTCTCGCTTTCCCTTCACTGAGCAGCAGGAATAAGCTGGGCCTAGATTACAGGGGCAGAGACAGGGTCAAAGGTCACCATGTCTGTGACTCATGATGGTGCTCTGTTTGCAGGGAGTGTGAATTAACGTAACTTGGGCTCAGTGGGATGTTGTTGCAAGATGAAGGTTCATTTAATATTGTCAAAGCCTGCGGGTCGTGGAGGTCGAGGAAGAGGTTTGGCTTTGATTTATGCTCACTGGTCTTTTGGTGTGCTGTCAGCATGGGAGGTGAACAGCAGCAATATAATTTAGAGGCTTGGAAAAAAGAAAAAAAAGTGGCATTGTGACATTTCTCAGTCCGTTCACGTCTCTGGTATTTTTAAAACTTTGTACATTCTGAACTGAGAGTTGTTTTGTTCTTTTTACAATGCTGACTGAAGGAAAAGAAAAATCGTGCAGTGCAGATAATAGGGAATTGTCAGGCATAAGGACAAAAAGCAGAGTGAACATTTATTTCCAGTAAGAGCGAGAAATTCATCCAAGACATTTGGGCGGGGGGGAAATTTATTGAATAGGCCCAATTAAAATGATCTTTGATTTAACAACCTTATACGCTCTGCCTTGGAGACTGAATGATTTTTTTTTTATAAGGAAAGTGTGAGTTTTGCTTGTTTAGGGAAAAACATCCATGACTCTGTTCTGGGGGGTTGCTTACAGACCCTTGTTAAAAAAACATGTTCTGGATTTTATATATGATTTGAATCGCTTCTCCAATGTCAGTTTATGGGATTTTTGTCACATGTCAAATTGGATCACTAGGAAAAATAATGTACAGTACTGGGGTGCGTTTCTCAAAAGCATGGTTAGTGTACTATTGTCGCAAGTTCCGTCGTTACCAGCGAAGTTTAATGATTCGTTGTTTCCCGAAAGCATAGTTCAAACAAACATTCCCAATCAACGTCACAAACATACGTGGTTTGAACTACAGCTCTGAACCTGTGGTTAGAAGCATAGCTTCTACTTAGTAAGATATATGGGCTTTAATAAATATGCTCTGCGGCACGAGAAGCAAACCAAAATGAATTACTATCTTTTTCTTCCATTCTATCTTAATATAAAATGTGTTTTAATTATGTATCTTTGCATGTCCGTTCTAAACGCTGTTTTTGAAAAGTGCGGATGTGCATAAATGGATGGAGAGGGAAGGGAACCCTGGAGTATGACGTAAGAGGGAACCCGCGGTGATTCAAAGATCAAATAAAGCAAAATGACTGTGAACAAAAATAATAAATTAGTCAATATGTGTCATGTTCAATACAGCAGCATCTTTGGAGATCTCTAATCAGTTTAATAGCAGAAGGTATATCTTCACGACAATACACGGCGTTTGACGTCATTAACAATGGCCTTATGTTGTTGAAATAATGTGGTTCAAACGACAGAGATGCGACCGTGTTCAGGAAACAGTCGTGTGTAGCTAGTTTGTCCCAAAACAATGCATTGCACTATGGTGGTTAATCAGCGAGTTACATCGTTGTTCGCGAAACCCCGCATGGAAAGAATCTATATGAGGATATATGCACATATATGAAACCTATATGCAGTATATATCCACATATATGATAATATATATGCGCATATATACTGCATATAGGTTTCATATATGCGCATATATGCTGTATATAGATTTCATATATGTGCATATATCCTCATATATTTTCTTTCCATGTGGGGTGTTACCACTGTAACAGTTATTTATGCAATGAAATAATGTAAATCTGTTACATGTAAAACCTCTAATATATATATATATATATGACAATATATATGCGCATATATTGCGCATATATGAAAACTATATGCAGTATATAAACGCATATATGAAACCTATATGCAATATATAAGCACATATGATAAAATATATGCTGCATATATGCGTATATATGCCACATATAGGCAAAATTGAGGTGCATATATGTGCATATCCAGGCCATATAAGTCTCCTGTATTGCTTCTTTTAATTTTAATAATTTACACTTAAAAGAAAAAGTCGTGGCCTAATGGATAGGGAGTTGGACTTGTAACCCAAAGGTTTGGGGTTCAAGTCCCAGATCCGGCAGGAATTGTAGGTGATGGAAATGAATAACCAGCTCTTTCGCCACCTTCAATACCATGACTGAGGTGAGCCCCTTGAGCACTTGGATGGGTTAAAAATTATTTTTATATATTTTAATAATTTTACGAATATATAGGTCATATATATATATATATAAATTTTTATTTATTTATTTATTATTTTTTTTGTTGACATTAATGGACATTAATTACTTTTTTTTTTTGACATTAATTAGTGTCTGACTCACATAACCTGATTTCCATTTGTTTAGTGTTTGTGTGAAAGTAAATGACCTTTTTAGGCCGGAGAAGAAAGTCTGTTTATTTTCGTAGAATCATCTCGGTGAGTCATCAGGGTTGTTCTCAACACGGCACTCGAATGAAAGGGATACATTTGTAGCGCATTTGTAGTTTCCTGTTTGTGCGTCGATGTTTGTGTTGCACCTGTGCCAGTGTCGACCAGAGCCAGGTGCACTTCAGACGAAACCTCTTCAACTCAAGAGATCTCTCAAAGTCTTCTCAGGCTACTCCTCTGGCTCCAGTCACGTTATCCAGAGGCAGATTAGAGCTCAGGCAACTATTCAAATGTTTTAAAAGCATTTCTGTTTTACCAGAGCATGCAGAATTTCAACACACAGCCTAAACAAAACCAGGTTTTAAAGTAGCTTTTCTTTTCAGCAGCCAGTTTGCCGACTCGGAAAATGTGTCTGAGAACGCTCATTACATTTACTAACAAGAAAAGTCCTCTTCACGTCGTGTTTCTTGACTCAGACACAGTTTTGTTGCTTCTTAAACTTTAACTTGACTTTTGGTGACTTTTGAAAACGTTCGCTGGTTTACAGCAAATAACATAAAAGTGTTTATTGAATACCCAAGCTTTGTGTTCGTCTGTTTCTAAGTGTATTTATCTTGGGTTTCGGGTATATCATTCCAAGATGCTGTTAATATAAATACTCATTTCTGTTTTGCAATGCACTATTTGCTTTTTACCGATCTTGGCAAGTATCCATTCTGTAATAGAATAGGCTGCCAAGATACAGAATACAGACCTTTACTAGAGCCAAGATTATATTATAAGTTGATTCCTCCTGTCATAAATCAAATTAAATAGTGTTTTGCATTGTTTTTAATGCAGTGCACTTAAATCTTACTTGGCTTAAATACTATCTCAGTCATTTGTATTTGTGTATGTGTGTGTGAGTGTATCTTGTGGCATTAAACTGCAGATGTATTGTTCCCCATGCTTAAGTCTGAATAGAAGCATAGTGTGGTTTTCCGAAGATGAGAAGAAATGAGATGACCACCAATTACTCAACCTCCCTAACCCCCCCCCCAAAAAAGGCTATTTATTTATTCAGCTGAGTTCTCAATATGTCTTGAAATAGAGGAAAATGAATACCAGGCCTTTGATTCAACGGTTGAGGTAATTGTTTGCATCATGGTATTCCTTCTGTAGTTGTTTGTTTGTAGGTTTGAGAGAACTGAGGAAGAAACACACGCTACTTTCCCCAGTGCACCTTCAACCCTCATGAGTGTCTGGATTCGTTTCAGCCCATGGTCTGGTCTTGTATATCGGACTGTCACAGCAAATCATCCTTTTTTTTAGTGAAGCATATGATGGGAATTGTTCGGCTCTTTTGTTTGAATCTCCGCACTAACAATAGGGTTACATCTGCCCGCAGAGCGTTTTCAAGTTCTAAGAAGGCTCAAAATACATTTTGATGAGAAGATAATGCGTTATTGAAAACACTGTGATTGTATTGGCCTTGTTGGCAGTATGTGAGCCAATCAGATCTGTATTGCCTCGAAAATAAATAATATTGCTTTAATATGTATTTGTATTATTAAAATCAGGGGTAGGCGAGTTCGGGCCTAAAGAGTCTCTGTCTTGCGTGGTTTAGCTCTGGACCGAAAGACCAATGTACTTAAGAGTTTTAGATATTACTAATTCCTTTAGCAGTCGGAAGTAATATGTGTAAAGAGCTGAAGACAGTTCAGGCTCGGGTTCAACGGATCCTGTTATGCTTTAGACTGTAGGATTAAAACAAGGGTGAATTAGTGGCCTTCCTCTGTCCGGGTCAGTTTGTTTAGCGCTGTCAAAACTATCCTGCCTGTGTTCCCTGAGCTTAACTAGACCGGTTTGCAGAGAGCAGAGTCAGCAAAGACAGTCAGATGGTTTTGCTTTGCTTTGATAAAAGCTTGGATGCAACACGTTCGCTTAACACCTCCCGTTGAAATATTTTGTTATTGGAAATACCTGCCAAACGCTTTCGTGTTCCTTTTTGTCCTAAGTGAAAGCAACATGTGATATTGGACTGTTTTTGTAAGCTCCACCCACCGTGAAATTTCATTGGTTCAAATCAGACTGTAGCTTTACATTACACATCAAATACATGCTGATTGGCTGTGATTATGACATTTCGCACTGCGTCTTTACACTTTAGACTTTACAAAACGATACAGCATGACAAATTTCTAAACCACATTTTCAACTTTTCGATTACCATTTACAGTCTTTAAATATTTTTGCGGCAATTAATATTGAGCAACCGCCGAGCAATTCTAAACAGCCTGATGGCAGAGCTCTTTGAAGTGTGATCTTGCCATGTCATGATTCCCAGGATCTCTCAGCTCGGATCAAAGACAGATCCTTGGCATGTTTTCCCCTTCACTGATCAAATTCGGAGGGGCCTAAAATGAAAATGAAAGATCTCTTTCCAATCAGCACAGTAAAAGTCCATGGGGTTGATGAGGGAGTCCCTGTTTGGGGTTGCCAGATGTGCCATATGTTTTGAAAAACCTGTAAGACAAGTGTCAGCGCAGCTGCTGCCGAACACAAGGCACATGGCAACCACCAGAGAGTCAGACATGAGACATCCGCACACATGTGTAGATATCAACTCCAATACAGGTACTGCTGCTACATTGAAACCAGTCATAGCGTGTCAGCCAAAAGACTGTACGGAAATCTGGTTCCAATGCCTTCATCTCAATCTAATCTTTGCATTGATCTCATCCAGGTCATAGTTTAAACCAAAATTGAAAAGGAAGCCTGCTAATTAAGCATATTTTCCCCTCTATATAACCAAAAGTATCCTCATGTTAGGCTTAAGTTTGGTTCTGATCAAACGTTGCATCCATGACCGTGTGACTACAGTGACCTAGCATCGCTGCTGAGAATCTGCTAAGAATCCTTCTCCATCCAGCTCCTGCCTGTTTTTGCAGACTACAAACAGACCGAGGCATTTCTCTGTACTTGAAGTAAACTTCTCAGAAGAGCACCACGTAATGTCCTAACAGCGAGCAGCAGACCCTTCAAGACTCACAAACTGTCCCAACCGTGTTTGTTTCAGGCCGGACGGGCTGAGTTGGAACGAGAGAGCATCGTTTTGTTAGTTTAACTGGAGATGGAATTAATTTACAGCCACATAACCACATATTCAAGCTGACATCTTTATTTCTGTTCAAGAAGCCAACAGTAAACCTCATTAAAGTCCCGTATTTACTTTAACTCCAGTCTTTAGTCGCATGACATGGACCGTGCGCTCTCATTAACGTAAAAAAGGCCCTGTCCAAAGGCCTGTCAGTTCACATTTGCATCATCAAATCCAAAGTCTACCTCAATGGCAGTTAGCTGGACCACCGTAGTGGCGCTCGCTACTCGTCCAGAGCCGGCGTTCTTCTCGCAGTCTGCTCCATATTATGACTCTGAACCCCCCATTGTGTTTAGCCTACACCAGAGCACAAAAGAGTCCTGCGAAATAGGACACATATTGTGCAATGTTGTTTTAGCCCACTGGGGAGAGGAACTTCAAGTGATAAAATCTCCAGGGCCTGGCTTATTTAGGGTTATTGGCCTGGTGCATTGAATCGCTGTTGTTCTTGTGCGTGAGCGGTTGTGTTCGGGTGTTTTTTCTGACTGTGGGTGCTTTTATATCTCAAGGGTGGATTTTTATTAAAACAGGTTTCAACTTTCTTCTTTTTGTTTTGTTAACGCCGTCTTGGTTTTTGTTATAGATTTTTGCTACTTTGTAAGTTTTATTTTGTTTTATTATTGTCCAAGACCCAGATATTTAGTTTTAAAATATGTTTATGATAATCTAAACAGAGAATGTAAAGCAGAGCAAAATGTATATATATTTTCAACATAAATTAAGCATTGTTGACAGTTCTCCAACATGTGATTCATTAAAAAAATAATTAAAAATAAATAAATAAATCATGCATTTTCTTTGATTATTGTTCAAAACCCAGAGTTATGCTTTTTAAAATGTGAAAATACATATAAAAAAAAATAAAAAAAATATAAAATGATTATGATTTTTGAAATGTTTAAATATACAATCAAAAACATGAGAATCTTAACAGAGAATGTAAAATGATTTATGTTATAATGTTTTTAAACATGCCAGGTTTCAACTATTCCAACAATTTTACACAAATTAAGTTTTTTCAAAAGTGACAGTGATGAGACTTGTGATTGGTCAAGAAAGTAAAAATAAGGTAAGTATCACTTAATACATTTACTATGTGGATTTTCCAGTCATACTGTTTTTTGTGCATTATGCCAAAAAAACCCCAAAAAAACATGATGTCATGTGTGTATTAAGGACAGAGTTGTGTATATTTAGTACCGTTTGCATCACAGTTGTTCAGCCAGAAGATTTCTGAATTCTCTTGTATGTTTACTTTTGAAGCTAGGAGTTCAATTAAACCAGGAAAAGTGTGCTTTATTAAATGTCCACAGGTCTTTAGTTGACCAAACACCACGATTTTGGCATGCAATTGATAGCTCATAGCTCAGTCCAGTGGTTTGGAATTGGTTTTGTGTATGCATATGTACAGGGTGTGTGTTGTTATAATAGTCTCTGGCTTGAATAAGTTGCAGCTTCAGATGGGGAGCTTGTTCAAAGTGTTCTGCATCGAAGTCTCGATGATCCATGTGTGGTTAAAACCCAGCCAAAATAGAATGATACCAGATACACACAGCACTGCTGTTCCTGAGCTGAGCAGATCATTTGATTTCTGAGGTGGGTAAATAATACATGGCTGTTATAAACATTACACTATGGGATATTCAGAAAACTGGGCAGCTTGAGGGATGAAGGTAGAAGTCAAGGAAGAAATACGGATAGATTGAACTGTCCTATCTGTCTATCTGTTTTGGTTTCTCTGTATGGTTTTGTACTCGTGATTGTGTTTTGTAGTGGAACCTTTATATATAATAGACAAGAATATAAAATGAAAGAGATATTATTATTTCTTTTATGATAATGTTATTTATTTATTTTACACAAGCTAGACAGTTTAGAGGCTACATATTTATTAGTGGAAAAACGCTTATAAAAAATGTACTGCATCCAAACACAAATGTTTTTAATAGTAATTCATTTTTATGCTAGTTTAGACGTCTATGCTGTCCATATGTTAATAATAGCATGCTTGAGAATTGCTGGTCATCTTTTGATGAAGACAAGATGTTTATAATCACTAAACAATAAAGAGAAAGAGAAAAAAATATGTTTTTACTAGGGAGCTCTTCATGCATATTATGTTGTTAATGTCCTGATGATGTATTGAACATTTTTGACGAGCAATATTATCGTGGGAAACATTTGTCAGAGCTTTACGCCATGTTTCTGATCATACAGTACACTTGTGGGGTGTCATTATTTTATTTTTAAGCTTTTTGACACTTTTAATGATAAAGACAGTGTGAGGATTGAAAACGGTTTGTGAAAGAGAGTAGATTCAGGGCTGGATTTGCTTAAAGGTGCCATAGAATGGAAAACTGAATTTACTTTGGCATGGTTGAATAATAACAGTTCAGTACATGGACATAAC
>JAUMHG010000056.1:7126276-7151249 GCA_032359395.1 Enteromius anoplus
CCCCCCCCCCCCCCCCCCCCCCCCCCCCCCCCCCCCCCCCCCCCCCCCCCTAGATCCTGAATAAACAACAATGGTGTTTGATTTGGATGTTAGGTTCATCTTCTCTGTAGACGTGAGACGTGTGCTTGATAATGTTTGACCGCAGAGTCCACAATACTGTGGAAAAGAGGGAGAAGCCAAATAAAGGATAAATACACAATGTCAGAATTAATTTTCATGTAATGAAGCAGAATGAACAACTAATCAACTTTTAAAATAAATAGAGAGAAAATAATGAGGTTTTGTGAAAGGAGCTTGTATTTGGCGTTTTGACGCTGCACTGCTAAAAAAATAAAAATCAATACAAATAAAATAAATTGTTTATCTGTATATGTATTGCCTTTCAGTAAAATAAAATTAAAATAAAATTTACTTGAGAAGCAAAATGTTGTAAGATATTCTCATGGAACTTGCATTGCATGTTATAGTCTTTAGTTAGTATTTGCATCCCTGTTCTCACAGAGCAAACATGCACCCACTCATGAAAACATCATGTTTCATTGATCATACAAACCCCAATGCACATGTCCACTGCTGTTAACTGCTCTCACCTGTATGTTTGTCTATAGGCTCCCCCTTGTGTACACACCTCTATGACACAGATTTGTAAAACTGTCTCTTTCAGAGGTTTAAAGATGTCACGAAAAATCATTTTGTTCATTTTAATTTAGCGTTTTACATTTAATTTTTGCAAACTAGATCAGGGACATTTATTAGGTAACAAATTAGGGTCAATTTTGATTTGATCTACTGTATCTGTCATCCTTAGAAAAATGATTGGTGGCTCCTTACAGATGCCAGAGAATTCTTTTTTTTCTCGGCAAACCTTTGCAGTACAAACCCGAGCGGGATAGCAGGAGAGGGATGCACATCTCAGGACTTTGCATTGGCCACAGCGTTTCGGGACGAGAGCTTGCACACATTCAGACACACCCCTGACACGCTCCCCTATTGTGTTACAATGTGTGAGATGGTTCAGGGCCGGGCAGCAGCTGGAAGACAGTGGCGAGTGTGTGTGTGATTGATGGCTATGTGTGTGTGTCTCATGAAACAGGACCCCGCAGAGCAGAGAAGAGATGGGAGAAAGAGAGAGGGGGTTCAGTCAAAGGGCACACGCTTGGCATTACTGCAGACACACTCATATTTATCTCTATGCCCCTAACCCTTTCTCTTTTACCCCACCTATCTCTCTGTCTATGATAGGAAGTTCTCTTTCTATATACAGTGAAAAACTCTATTTGATATAATATGACATTTTGTAATTTTACTGCAAAATGCTGTTAAATGCAAGTGAAAGAAGTGAAAACTAAAAGTCATCATTTAAACTGAAACATTTTTTTTATTTATTTACTTTAGGGTTTATGTCACATATTATGCTGTTAAATTAATGTTAACTGCATATAGAAGATGCATAGTTATATGCATAATGCAATATGTTAATATATTCCTCAGATTGAATATATGCTTCAGAAAACCCACTTGTGATTCATCATGTGGCTTTTTTTTCTCAGTATATTACAGTTTTTGTTACGTTGCATTTTAATAATTTGGTATTATATATATATATATATATATGTAATGTGTGTTTTTTTAGCTGTAAATTTTAAGTTCTAGTGATTACATGTGGGGTACATGTTTTTTTATTTTATTTATTATTTATTTATTAATTCATGTTTTACAGTGATAAATTGAAAATATATGAATACACAGATTTTAATTGCCCAAAGTAATTTTTTTCTCCCTTGTCTGTCTCTCTTTTCTCATGGCACTGGCTGTGGCTTCACTGGGTCAATCCACCTGCTTCTCCATCAGGTATTTCAGTCTTTTTTTATTCTGTGCCTGTCGTTCTCTTTCTCTGTCAGCAGCTGTCCATCACTGGGAATTAGTACAATTTATGGGCTGTCATGCAGTCACGAGTCTTACAATAGGCCCCTATTACCTGACCTTTTCTGAATACTATGTTTATGTTTCAGCATGCACAAAGAACTAAAAATATACTTTAAACAACATGAAATCAACTTGATGATATTTACATGTAGCAGTGGGTATTTACATTCATTGTAAATGAAGGTAGATGCTACTTACAGTGAGAGTAAATAGTGGTGGATTTTGTTTGCTTCAAGTGTAAATAGCAACAAATAGCATCTTGTTTACAGTACATGCAAATATTGATACTTTTCAAACAAAGTGTTAATAGAAATGATATATTTGTACCAAAAGTAAATCATCTGAGCAGTGGTGGGTGGAGTTTCTGTTTTCATGTTAGCTAAAGGCATTGCAAGAGTTGTTTTATGCTGTTATAAACATATATTCAAATCACTTTTTGAGGAAAGGACTGATATTACTTTTCTAAGCAATCAGACTTTTTTTTGCCTCTTAAATTTACACTATAGAAGGGGCCTGACTGTGGTCCCTTTCTTTAGAAGTGTCAAAATCTTGTTTTAATTTTATAATTGTGAAAAATGAATTGAAATATAAGAGTTGTTGCTTGAGATTTAGCATGCCAACTCTATCAGACTCATATTGCTGTATTCGGGTAAAGGTGTTTTGTGCCCAGTAATGGTTTGTTTTCACTATAAAATTCCGATAACAATTAAAAAGGTCTTGTCAGACATTCACCAGGAACTAAGCATGTTGGGAATTAATTTGATCGAAAAAAGAGAGTCTTAGTCTGGTCTTTGTGGTATTTCTCCTTCATATGGAAGTGATTTGTGTATTGCAGTGAGTCTGGATACAATCGTTCATTTTTTTTCGTCTGACTGGCTCTTCATTGAGAGTTGCTGTGATGTTATTCACCTTGTCTAAAAATACCCTCCTCCTCATGCTTTAAGGAAATGAATTACTTGTTAAGAAGGGAGCTGCTTTGTGTTGTCTGTTCTTGACAAATTGCTAAATATGTTGTGCTTATTGCATCGGTCTACAGCATGTGAAATTAGGAAACTGAGTGTTTCTGTTGAAAACATAATGATGACTAATGGAATAGTGTCGAAAATGAAGTATTCGTAAGTATGCACTGAGGACAGCGTTTGTTCATTTTGTTACTTGATCCCTAAGACACACAAAACAATGTTTTCTGAATAAATTGTTAGTGCTTGTATGTGTAAAACTTGCCACACTGGTGCCTGGATGTTGGTGAAGTGTTCTGGGTGGCTATAAGTGTCTAAATGGGGATTCATCACCATAATGGTCATCACGTTGACCATTAAACTAAACTAATCACTAGTCGTTTTTACAGTCTCAGTGTGTTTACAATTGCAATCAAACTATTATAACTCAAGCTCTCATGGCAATTTTTTTTTAAAATAAAGAAAAGTTTTGTTGTAAACAAATAGTTGTAAGCTTAGTGACATTAAAGTAATTCTATTGTGTTGGAGTTTTTTAAATATAGAGTATGTATATATGAGTAATTTTATGTCACTGTAACAATATTTATTTTCAGTATAGATCTTTATGGTATCAACATTATAACCATAGAACGTGAACAGTAAATGATTAAACAAGTATAGGAAAACAAGCAATAGGACAAAAAAATACAGTTCAATAAATAAATATAAAATTCTGCATGCAATGTTTAAAGTAATAAAATAAAACACATGCTTACATATTCTTAAAATTTCAAAAATGATGTAGTCAAGAGCAGTGAGATTAAAATGAACAACAGAAATATTAGACTGCTGTCACTTTAAGAGATTCCCTTATCAAATATATTGTATAATATAATGTGTACCGGTTAATTGTATCGACTGGTATATTGCCCACCCCTAGTATTAAGGCTTCAAAATTTCTGAAAGTTGTGTTAATTTGTGAAGATTATAAAGCTGACCAAAGCATTTAAGGATCATAAACGTTTGTTGACCACAAAGCGTATTTTCTGCAGTAATACTTTTACAATTGCATTGTCCACAGCACAAATTTTGTGTGAAAAGCTACTGGCAAAGTAAAAAAAAAGAAAAGAAAAAAGAAACAGTACTGCCCTTTCACTCACCCTTAAAACTGTACATGCATAGAGACACATATTCACTCATGGTGTGATCTTGTCATAGACGATTTGCCTCCCCAAACTCCTCATTCCTGCCGAGGCTGAGTTACGGTGAACTCAGTGGGAGTTCAGCGGGGTCTACGACCTCCTCCTGTCATCGGTTTGGGGACGTCTGTCTGCACGCAGGAGTTAGTGTAGCTGGGCAAAAAGACCCCCAGAGCTGATTAGCATCTTTTAAACTCTACATTACATTTTCTGACAAGGTATAAGAATGGCGATCTGCTGCAAATTGAGGAGGGGGTGTAGCAGTACTGAGCGGGTGCCTTTTTTCTTTTGCAGATCAAGGAATCAAAGGGTGTGATAAGATCTCTACAGAAATAATCGTACTGTGTGGTCTTAACCTCCACGACCTTACAGTCAGAGAACAGAAGACAACTTGTCTCGAAAGTATAACTGAACCTCTTTACTGTGAAAACAGCAAGCGGTCTGGTTGGCTGGCCACCAAGTGAACAACAAACTCGAAGCCAATGACGGTCCATTTAGGGAAAATAGTAAATTACATTTAACCTGCAAAAACATGTTCAGAAAAGTGGCCCGCTGCCAGATCAAGCTAGCATCAGCGGACATGGTCTTGGGTAGCTTTACAACAAGCCGTCAGTCAAACAACAGAAATATGGTTATCTAGCAAAACAGAACTAGCGTTACACTTGAAACCAAATAAAAGGTAGTAAAGCGACAGCTGTACAAATGCGGAGATGAGAGCTTGACGATTTAGCGTACTTTATGGGGCATTGCTGTGTCAGTTGAGTGATGCTGGGAGTTCACGGTGGGGAGCTTCGTAGCGTGAGATCAAACGCTGTTGCATACAGTTCAATAATAAACTCCGCCCTGCTCGAACACGGCTGTTCCTCACCCTAGTCTACAAACAAATTTTAAGACTGTACAAGGAGACATAGGGTCTGTCCAGTCCAAGCTTCTGGGAGTTTTAATGTTTTAATATCGAGGAAGTAGAAGATGCGTCTTTCTCCAAACCAAACAATTAGTGGTAGATCCCGATTCATGGGAACAATGAAGGTTGCAGATACTAAATCTCTTGAATGCTGGAAGTTACTGACAGGTACATATTTTTATGGCTTTTGCTAACAACTTATGTACAACAGGTATGTTTCCTACTATTTGGTTGCAAACTGTGAAACAAACACCTTTGTCTAATGTTATGTTTAAAACAATAAACATGAAGATAAAGAATTTTCTATGCAGTCAAAACATTGTTTACACAAGTAGTAAATCTTTAATCGTTAAGCGTCTTCTGCCGCTCATGAAGGACACAAAACATAGATCTTGCAGTGAAGTCGTTTTAATCAAGGCTTGAACAGAGGATACAGAGTAGACACGAGGGTTGACACTTGAGGACTCGACAATAAGAACTAGAACAAAGGCACGATAAATACTAGGGGTGTCAAAATTAAACGTTTCTACGATGCATCTTGATGCAGACGAGAACGATTCGGTTATCGGTTCAGTAATAGACCATAACGGGTTATAAAATCTTGGCTTTAGGCCAAAATCCTCCGAATATCAACATTCTTCCATCGCAGCACCACAGCGAGCCACTGTCCGAAAGTCAAACAGCAATGTCTTGGCCTGAGAAATCACAAGCTGATAACTGATGTCAGAAGAGAGCAATCCGACAGTGTCTCCAATTGCTCCTCTAAATGCTGTTTTGATTTATAAATTATAATTTCATTATACATTTGTTCAAGATGTGTGTTTACATTGAGAATGTAAAATTAAAGTTTACTGTTTGTATTTATTAACAAAATTATATACATGTGATTTAAAATTGAGTATGCAGTGCATCGTCAATGCATCGAGATATTGTATTGAACCGAATCGATGACATTCTAATCGTAATCGAACCGAACCGTGAGACCAGTGTAGGTTCACACCCCTTATAAATACATACACTGACGATGTTGAACTAAACACACATGGGGCACACGGCTGGACAGTAATTAACACAATCAACTAAACTAACAGGAACAACTAAATATGGGCAAGGGCGGACACAAGGGGATCTACACACAAGAAAACTAAACATAAACACTGACATTACCTCCCCCTCCCGGAAGGTGCGTCCTCACACCACGAAACATCAAAAACACCGAGCGGGAGGGAGGGTGGGCGTCCTGGAGGCTGCATGGGGCAGAGTCACTTGGTGCCTCCAGGACGGCATCGTAGCCATGGCAGATCAGCAGCCTTGGGAGGCCATAACCAAATCCCCTCCCTACCCACCACTTCCATGACCCTAACCCTTTTCATGTGAGTGTCCAGGGGAATGTTCTTGCAGTGCAGGCTGTGATTCAGGTACTGGATCTGGGATCGGCTCTATTGCCTGTGACTCAGGAACTGGATCTGGGATCGGCATCCGTGGGGATGAGAGCTGGCAAGTTGGCCCACAAATCCGGCTCTTGACTCTGACACCGCGGGCTGGGAGCCGTGGAACTCCTAAACAGCTTTCAGAAATTTTGACCCCATAAGATGCCGCTTTTGGTATCGGACTCTGCCGAATGGCGAAGTGCGAGCTGGGCAGTGAAGGCGGTGTCCTGACCTGTTCTAGTTCTCATTGTCGAGTCCTTAAGTGTCAACCCTCGTGTCTACTCTGTATCCTTTGTTTAAGCCTTTTAATCAATGCTTAAACAAAGGATACAGAGTAGACACGAGGGTTGACACTTGAGGACTCGGCAATAAGAACTAGAACAGAGGCACTATAAATACATACACTGACAACGTTGAACTAAACACACATGGGGTACACGGCTGGACAGTAATTAACACAATCAACTAAACTAGCACAGGAACAACTAAGGGCCTGTCCACACGGAGACGCATTTCGCTGTATACGTATACATTTTTTATCGTATTGGCGTTTCGTTCACACGGATCCGGCGTTTTAGGAGACTGAAACCACAGTTTTTTTAAACCGGGTCCCAAAGTGGATAAATCTGAAAACGACACCCTTGCGGTTTCGTGTGTACAGCTAATCCGTATATTTTGCGAAACGATGATGTCATCAAATCACGTGTCGGCTCGCCAACTTCGTCGTCTTCGTCTTGGTTTGAGCATGCGCATATCCTTGCGCGCTGTATACAAAGTTTTCTTCTCCGTTTATAGTGTATCTCTATGGCAGAATTACAGCGCCCCATACTACATCGTTTTCAGTGGTTTCGTGTTTACGCTGTTTTTTTTAGAACAAGGTAAAAAAAATGATCGGATAGGGAACGCACCGGCTTCGTGTGGACGGAGTCTAAATATGGGCAAGGGCGGACACAAAAGGATCTACACACAAGAAAACTTAACATAAACACTGACATTAGTTCAACTATTGTACCATTAAAATGTCAAGTCATTTGATGGCTTCTACTACAAACTTTTTCCTGAGTTTCATTTAATTTGGTCTGCAAAGCACTTTGTGTGCAATACCTACACATTCCTTGCTTTGTTTGAGGAACCGTCTAACGGTGAAGCAGTACCTATGGGGCAAAATTATTGCTTATATTGGTAGTCAAAAACCAGACATTGTGTTGGCTCGAAAATGTCATTTATTGGCACAACTATAGAACTGCTATTTTCTATTAAGTGGCTTGGTTTAATCATGGCTTCTCTGAGGGGATGATTGTGATGCTAAAACACGACTTACGGACCATTACTGCTTTTTGTATAACGAACCAAGGACAGAATTAACTGAAGAGATTCATAGACTTTGGTCAGGATTATTCCACTGAGAAGCTGGATCAGCCAGAAATTGTTTCTGCAAGATTTCTGGATGGTTATCAGATAGGATGGTTATTTTGAGACAAGAAACAGGTGTGTAAAGTAATATTTACTCATTTTCCAATATTCCCTCGGGTGGTATGGATAATCAGCCTTAGGAATGTAACATTTATTTTCTAATTTATATCTAATCACGATCTTTTGGAGTGCTACAGTGGCTCATTCTCTTGTGGTTTATTCATTATGGTTCAATGACTTCAATTGTTTTGTACAAATTCAATTTCTGTTTTTCACAGAGCTTGGAAACATGTGCAACTTTAAATTTGATTGTGTGGTTTTAAGACAAAACGGCAACATTATTCATCGTTTAAAATTAAATTCTGCGTACAACGTGTGAAATCATTGTGGCTGATTTAAAAAGGCACATTGTGTTTTCTGTTGTGCCTGTTGTTGTTGTTTTTTTGTTTTTTTAGGGTCCGCTTCGGTCTGGTTGTTAAATGGTGCATTCAATTATAATGATTTGCGCAACAGACTTTAACAACTCTCGTTGTAATTTAGAAATAAAAGAGGCGTAGGCTCTAAATGAGGTCTTAATGTGTTTGTGTGGGAGTGCATACTTGCTCACAGAAGAAAGGCAGTACATATGTGTCTAAATATGGCCGTTTTACATGCCTGTTGTACATGCACTGGGGCTCAATGATGACATGATTCAAGCATTAAGTATTTCCATACTCATTTTATATGCATGTTCTGCTTTGTAGAAAACCACGCCACCTGTTTCCTTTCTTCCATCATGCATATGCTCTTTTTTACCTTGTGTTTTTTTAAAAATAATGATAGCTGAAATCCTTCAGGTTTGTCAACGGCAAACGTGTCTACTTCGACAGAATCCGATACACAGAGCAGAAATATATTTGGCAGTAATACAAGCGAAAAGGCGGCTAGTAAACTGCCCATAAAGTGTTGCTCATATTTTCAAAAACACTTCAATCGTCGAATAGAGAGTTGGATGTACTGCAGAGCAGAACACCCGAGCACCTCTCAAAGCGTCAATCAGTCATCCAAATGCATAACATAAAAGACAATTTACAGCCTTTTATCTTAGGCTTTCACAGCCTCTGAGAATGTTTAGTTATAGTACATCAAATGTATAATTTCATTTGTCTCAGGCGACGCACAACCCGGGGCCCCAGACCGTAAATTATTTCTCCAGACCTATGCTTCAACCAAAGGATCTTGGTAGGCTGCTGAACGCAATCAGACATGTGGGATTGGATATTGTTTCTCTTTTTTTGTTAATGTGAATGTATTTAAACACTTCACAAGCAAGTCAGTTTGATACTACAATATCACCATATGCTACTCTGTACTGTGCATATTTCAAATATTTCAGAGCATATGTGAAGTAAAGGGTGCCGCTGCACTTTGCGTTCATGTTTAGTGTATTTGATGGTAATTTGATTACATGTTCCATTCATTGCAGTACAAAAGACTCATGTTAGTCACATATGTAAATGAACGTTCCTATAATCCGATAAGCAACCGTAATCTGTTCTAGGCAATCAGTGCCTCATATTTCCTGAAGTCATCTATTACATCATGAGTAACAGTAGTAAACACTCTGAATCATATCAAACATCTCTTTAGCCACAGTATCTGAGGCGGTTTGACTTCCGGAAACTACAAAGAGTTGATTAAAAGCACGAGACAGTGATTTATGGCCTTTATTTAGAGAATATCATGTTGCCCATTATGGCTTATTATGGTCTGTTTCTGGTACTTAAAATAGTAAAGAAACAAATGACTTTGATACTTTTGAACTTCACTTCCTCGCCTATTGTACACACATGGTCAGGGCCCATTTATGGTGCCACTGGACTGAATTTTGAATGAGTTTGTTAGTTTTCTCGTTACTTGAATTTTTACTGAATTATAGTACTGTAAATCCTGTAATGCATTTTTAGATTTAAATCAGAAAAAGTGTTTAAAGCTGATGAGATTCATCCACAAAGTGTATATACAGGTAGTAAAATAGCTGTTGTACTGTTTAAAACACAAACAGAGATAGATTGTTCCAAAGTACGCCTTATATTTTCCATCATTAATAAGGTTTTTAATTAGATTATGGTAATAAATATGTGTACAATAGGTACAATAGTATTACACTGCAACATAGCCTTAATAATAGATTTATTGTCTTAAATGCAAAAAAAAAAAAAATGCATTTGTGTATTTTCCAGTACAATTATCTAAGCAGCCATATTAAAACAAAATGTATTTAATTAAGATGCAATTTTAATTAATATATTAAGCCATGTTTTGGGAAATGTATGCTCAAAACAAGAAAAACACCAAAATAAAATCAGCAATTTATAAAATCTTGTTTTCACTTTAAATGAAGTTTATTAGCAGTTTTTTTTAAAGCATCAGTTCTCTGAAAACAAGGCATACTATATCTAATTTAACATAACAATCTATTTAATTTAACTTAATTTAAATATATTTAAGATATTTATTTAGTTTAGCTGGAAATCAGTTTTTTTCTCACTGTTGCAAAAATGTCCTTTTTTTGATGTTCTGGTTAGCATGTTCTTTCCAGGTGAGGTTGTTGGGATTGTTTGTGAGATTCGCCCAGGTGTTGTTTATAAGCTGTATTGTTATTCTCACTCAATCATTCACTGTTTAATTACATCATTTTTGTAGTATTCCAGTCAGTTTTTGTCTGTCTTTAGCTTAAACACATAAAGCAGTTATATTTACTGGTTCAATGCCTGACCTTTTGGATCAGAGTCTCATCTGAGCAATGGGAAGGAGAAGGAAAAAGAAGGCAGAGGAGAAAAGAGACGGGATGGATGAAACGCTGTTATGCAAACCTCCACTCATCACTCACTCCTGGACCAGATTAATTGCCCGTTAGAACAAGGCCACAGTGTTGCCTCCAGATGTACTCGAAGTAATGATGTCACCATTTAATGTTCTTCTCTCTCACCATTTTCAATTTTTTATACAATTCTGCATACATTTTGCAGATGGCCTGTACATAACCATTACGGTCCAGAGCAATAAACTGATGAATTCAAGGATTTGCATCTATTCATCACGTTGATGAACCGAAGGTTACAGAGTTTGAGGTTTTAGTTGTTGCTTAGGGTTTATAAGCTGGCTCAGAATCAAGCACAGGAAAACAGGATGAGTGAATCTTTCCAACACCTTTGAGTCTCGCTATGCCAATACTTTCTTTTCCCCAAAGTATTACAGCATGTCTCCTTATTTGTCTTCCCTTCCCTCTCTTTGTTTCTCCTTCATATTTATTGTGAACCATTTCTGTTGGCGATGCGTAATGTCTGCAGGGTTGTGTGCCATTTATGCAGCGCAATACCTGAAGTAAAGGTGGCAGGATAAAAAAGTTTGAAAAAAATGCAATTTTAATAAAAAATAAAATCACTATATTCGCAGTGTAATTAATTTTTGTGTTGTTGTTTTTTTTTTTTAACTACAGCATCACTTAAAAATTATTATTATTTTATTTTTTTTTTTACATAAAAATGATACATTTTGCCATTTGAAATTTCTTTTCAATAATTTTTAGACAACAGTTGCAGACCATCTGGCTGTTACATTTACTTGCTAAAGCCAGATTTGTGTTTTTGACCCTGGCTGTGCATGTAAATAATAGTACATGCATTTAATAGGAAAACAACTCTGAGGCCTTTACATACATTGCAATTGCAAACATGCATTGTTTTGCAACTCAAAGATCAGCTACAGACCATCTGGCTGTTTTGTTTACTCGCAAAAGCCTAATTTTTCTAAATGTGTTCATTTTTAGCCCAGGCTGTATACATATGCGAACAATAGTACCGCATAAAACCCCCCCAAAAAATAGATGCACACACATTTTGACAAGACCTCAGCTGTGAAATTAAAATATCCAGCTTGTGGACAGCATGAGCTCCTTTCTGCACCTCTCAATGGCAGACACTGAGGAATCTGATCTGTGTCATGTGATTATGTGAGTAGTGAAGTTGGGTTATCTTCCATTCAGCTGCGGTCCCAAATAGGTTGCACGTGGGATGCGTAGAACTGTTTGTATGCGAGACCGTTTCAAGTTTTGACTATGCATGTAGTAACATTAACCAATTGGATTTAAACAGGTGTGTTCTTACCTGGCCTTTTTAATGCAGTAGAGGCAAATATTCCATGTTAATTGTTCAGAGACAATAATCATTTAAATTAGTCTAAATATAAACACTTATAATATGTGTACTGCAGTGACTGAAGACAAGCTAAGAACATGGTATGGAAAATGGATTCATGGTTTACTCGCTTATTATATTCATAATATAATTATATAATGACTTTTTGATACATTTATGCACCAATGACCTTTCTGAAGTCTTGTTTTTTAATGAACTTCAGCGTTTTCCTGCAGGAATTTGCAATCAGCTGGTTTGATGTTGATTTCAGTAAACCCATTGGCAGGTTAACTGAATCTGGGCGATGGGCTGCCTCTCAGGTTCCAAGCAAGCAGCAGGGGTTACCGGACCCCTCTGGCAAACACTACCTTTGCTTGGAAGAGCAGGGAGTGTTTTGAAGGTGCTCACCCACCGGGAGATCAGAACTTCCCCTGTTATTTGTACAGCCGTCTTGCTGCAGCGTAACTATAATGACTTGTCACGCTAAATGATGAGAGCAAGTGAATTTGAAACTGTCCCACTTCTGCAAGCAGGGAGCTGTTTGCTTTGCCGTGGTCTTTGATTCACAAACTCTTACAGAAATTTTTGTGCATTAAATGGTCGGTTCAGAATGTGCTTTAAAATCGATCCTTTCACTCACTGGATTTGTAGAATTTTCTACAAACGTGATGTAGAAATTTTTAAACAGTATTCAAAATAGTTTTTTTTACAAAAAATCCATGATTGTAGCTAGAAGGTCTTCTCAAACGAGAAAAATGATCTGAGAGAAGAAGACAAGGAAGTTATACACAAACCTTAAAGAACAAAAACAGCTTAAACTGTTTAAATTTTCCAAGCATGACTGATTATTTAAATGCTTTTTGTTGAAGCTTAAGATGAAATCTGCACATCTATAATGTCATCTGCATTTATTTTAATGCCACTGCAGTCCCACATGTGGAACCCCAACCCTCCCACCCCCAGCACAGACTATGGAGGAAAAACCACCATATTATCATTCAGCAATCAAAGAGACAACTCAAAATGGAAAATTCTTTGTTGAGATGCCAAGATTCATGAGAGATTCAAAAGACAACAGATCCCTGAAGAGCAGCTGTTTTTAAAGGATTTTAGAAGCTTAACAACACTGGCTTCAAGCTTTGTAATCTTTGTAATCTCAGTAGTTACGTTCGATTATAACTAACAGAAACTACAGAGTAGAAGATGACAATATGTTTTCCTTCTCTCTTCTGTTAGATGTGGTTCATGCCTCGTCTAGTCGAAAATATATTCTCAAGGTTTTCCATTGTTTGATGCATGTTGTGCTCACCACACAATAGAGATTTGCATGATTAGGGTGAAAATCATTACATAATCTACACTAAAAAAAAAACGCTTTGAACTTTCGCTCAGAAATTGCTGGTAAATTTTACAAATAGTTGCAAAGAAATGGCAGTTAACACGCCGAATTTAACATAAAATTATAAAGGCTGCAAAAGTATTTTCTTTTAAAATGTGCTCCAATAATATTTGTTTATTGATTTAAAAGATGTATTTAATAGAGACTGCACTAAAAATACATCTAATCAATGAAATATTATAGACCTGAGACTATAAGAGAATATATTTATTTTAGTGATTTATTTTAAAACTGGTTGTTTTTTAATGCAAAAGTTAAAAATACTTCTGGACCCAAAGCTGGTAAATAGTGACCGTTCACTGAGCTCAGTTTCTCACACTTGTTTGATAAATAAAACAGGTGTGGGGATTTTTGCTGGCCAGCTTTGATAAAATTAGCTTTTTTCAACAAAGTTACTATAAATATTTTCCTAACGTTTGGTGTTCGTTCCTTAACTTTCGGTCTGCTGGCTAATGGACTTGTTTATTATACTATTTATCTCTCTGATCTCTATTAAAAGCGTCTGGGTTTTGAGACATTTTGTGTCTCAGATGGAGAGCAAGCCTCTTTGATTTTCTTTTTTTGAATTTGTCTCAGTCTCAGTTTGACTTATTGTTTTGGTTGGTGTGATTTCACAACAAGCAGAACAAAAATGTTAATGCATTTGTCAGTATGTGATGTTCAGAGTCGCTTTATTCTTTGCACTTGTCTGGTGTAAACAACACATTCAAAGCCCCAGAATACATGACAAAAGCGCTGTCATCTTTGCATGTTTGGTCTTTTTTTCTTTTCTGTTTGCCAAATGCACATGTATAAATACAGACACTCATCTCTTGACCCACCTTTGACTCACCTGCGACGGCTCTTCCTGAGGGCACCCGAGAACATTATTTCTGCTAAACAAACCGCAGGGAGAAGATCAGCCAGTTCACATGACCTGTGCCCCTTTGCTTCTTTCTGGAGTACCCTTAACCTTAACAGAAGTACTCTGCACAGCACTGGTGTGGTGTCTGAAACAAACATCTATATGTCTCTTGAAAAAAAAAAACGTGCATCTGTTTTTAGTAGGGCTGAGCAAATATTTACTTTAAAGTTACAGTACAGTATTTTGCTGGGGATGTGAAATTGAAATATTTTATTAAATACATGTAGATTAAATAAATTGTTAGTATGCTTTATATTGGTTCAAATTAAAATAACTTAAAGCACATCAAGACATATGATCAAAATGCTTGACCAAAAAAACGTTTCAGTATTCTTCTTTAAAATGTATATTTATATATAGAATACTCATTATTTAGTTAAATCTACCAGGCTTTTCTAGTATGTCTGCAGTCACAGCAAATGCACAGGATGTGCTTTTAATGGATTTCTGCCCACTCGCTTGACCTGGTCCAGACACTTAGTGACCTTTAACCCTGACCTTGCCCTCTCTCTTCCCACACGCCTTCACCAGACTCTCTTTCACTCACTAATGCTCTTATTTCAGGCTTTGTTGAGAAAAGCTGCATTTCCCAGAGTTTGCAGACAGGTAGGCATGTGGAAACATTTTGATGGATATGAGAGATGTCATACAACCGTTCCTGAAACTACTTTACCTATAACTTTGGCTCTTAAACTGTAATATTTTGCAAGAAATACATTCATGTACTGTTGATAATGTAGTTTTGTGTGTGTGTGTGTTACTGCCTGATTTGTTTTGGAGGGCTAGTTCTCAATGTAGGGTCTGTAGGCCCCTAGGGGTTCTTGACCCATAGCCATGGGGCCCGTGAAATAAATTTAGGGTGCAATGACTTCTGCAATGCACAAAATGCAGATGGAATTGTAGAATTAAGTTAAATTGGAATTTTCTGTGTTAAGAGAATGTCACAAAATGAATCACGTTTTGGGTGCACCCTAAAATAAATTTAGGATGCAATGACTTCTGCAATGCACTAAATGCAGACGGAATTATAGAATTAAGTTAAATTGAAATTTTCTGTGTTAAAGGAATGTCACAAAATGAATCAAGTTTTGGGTGCACCCTAAAATAAATTTAGGGTGCAATGACTTCTGGGTGCATCCTAAAATAAATTTAGGGTGCAATGACTTCTGCAATGCACTTGTAACGCTCGTAGTGCAGGAAGGACGAGAAGATTCAGATTCTTCAGTAAACAGTTTCTTTAAAACTCACAAAGGTGATTTACAGACAGGTAAGCAGAAGGGTAGACGCACACGAACTTAACATATACAATGAACCGACAACTAAACAGAACTGAGGAGAACTTATAAAGGGAAGGCAATTAATACAAACAAGGGAGGCACACCTGAATATAATGGACAATTAACAGAAACTGGGTCACACTGAGCACATTGGGAAAACCAACAACAAACAGTGCGGGGGTGTGACAGCACTAAATGCAGACGGAACTATAGAATTAAGTTAAATTGAAATTTTCTGTGTTAAAGGAATGTCACAAAATTAATCAAGTTTTGGGTGCACCCTAAAATAAATTTAGGGTGCAATGACTTCTGGGTGCACCCTAAAATAAATTTAGGATGCAATGACTCCGGCAATGCACTTAATGCAGATGGAATTATAGAATTAAGTTAAATAGAAATTTTCTGTGTTAAAGCAATGTCACAAAATTAAAAGTTTTGGATAGAGAAATGGAAAGTTATGTCAGTACACGTGATATTGGTTTATGTCTGTTTAAACAATAATATAAATAATAATATAAAAAAATAATGTAAAACTGTTAAATAAATTAAGAGTTAAAAGCAAAAAAATATTACTTTTGATTACTTTTTAAAATATCAACTAATAACTCAAATGCAATCTAGAAAAATGAAAATGAAAAACACTAAACTTGAGAATAATAAAACAAAATGTAAAAAAGAAATACATTTCTTATATTTTGGATTTTTATAAAAATATATTTTTTGTTATACAGTTTATTCAATTTCAAAAAAAAATTAAGTTCTATATTTTTCCAAGTAATTATATGTGTTTTTAATTACAGTTAGCTACAGTATGTACCCATTAAAACAGAGTCCAGAAACATTAAAGCTATGACCCACAAAATCCCACAAAAACAGAAGTACCAATGGCATAGGAGTAAAAACTGTAATAATTAAGAGGATGTCATAATGGCTAATGTTTTGAATCTTTATTCTGCTGCCTTTCACGTCACAGCTCAGGTAGTAACTAGGATTTGGGGTTGTACACTTTCTTATGGTGCCGGTCACCATTGTCTTCCCGTCATTTCCCTGCCATCACATTCTTTCCACAGCCATCAACGTTTATTACAATCAAAAATTCTGCCAGTCACGTTTCCTGGAATCCAAAGCGACTGTGACTCTTGAGGGCACTAAAACACTAAGCATTGTCAGATGTAACTGGTTCAGTTGAGGAGTTTGACAATGGCATTTAGAGTAGCGACCCTATCGTCGTCTCTAAGCTTAGAAGTCTTCCACACTTAAGAAGCTGCAAGGCGACGTTACATGTGGAAGTGTTAAAGACTGAATCGTAGGTGAGTTGTTTTAAGTGGTTTGCTTTTGATGCTGTTGTTTTGACAGTAATCAAGGCCACGTTCTTGACGTTTACACAGGTGGGGCGACCCTTTAGAGGACTATGCCAAAATATGCGGTCGCAAGTAACGTGTAGCATGTTTAAAACCTTTCCTAAACAGAGCGCTCAAGGCTTCCGGCATCTACGTGCTTAGACCTTGTGTGAGAGATCAGGCCTGAGCCACAGAACGCCAACTGTACCTAGCATCTGTACTATTTGTACTATGGTTTGTTTATCATTATCTAATTTGTTCTAAAATGTGTTTATGCAATGTGTGTTTGTTCTTTATTGCGCCTTTTAACTCTTAGTGCATTTCTAAAGAAAAATAATACAAAAATCATGTTCTTTCACCTGTAAATAATTATCTGAATTGAAATTGCATTCACTAAGCAGAACAAACAAACACACACACTTGCACGCGCATACATACATGCATATATATGCACACATACTCTAGTTATTTATAGACCACGCACACACACATACACACACATACATATTCATATCGATATTGGTGAAGAATAGTTCACCCAAAAATGAAAATTACTCCATATTTTACTTCACTTTATTGGTTAGTTTTAAGACGCGGTAAAAGTCTGAAAAGTCATATACACCTAGGATGGCTTCGGGGTGAGTAAAATATGGGGTAATTTTCCTTTTTGGGTGAACTATTCCTGTAATTGACGAAATATCTTGTCAGTTGCAGGGAAAGAGTTAAAAAGCAGTTTCGAATGGTTTTCTTTTAAGAAGTGTAGTATGGAAGGAATATATGAAAACAGATGGAGAGATCTGGAAGACGAATGTTGGGGCCAGCACTTGGGCTCAGAGGGACAAACCTGGGAAAAAGCACATCTACATGTTTTCTTTGCATGATTGCGCACACAATCCCAAACTCGCTCTGACTGAATGAAGTGAAAGCGAGTGATGGAAGAGCTCTGGTTATGTCTTCTGTCACACGCATGCAGTTTAAGCACTTCTGTTCTCTAGGCATGTAGTTAGTTGAATTAGTACCCTTTTTTCTCTGTTATTTCTTGGCCTGACTCAAAAATGAGGCTTAAGCAAAGGTTTGCAGTCCAGGCCATCTGTGTTGACTTTTCTGATAGAGCCATATGAAACTTTCATTAGCTTCATCAGTGTGTCATATACACTCAGCTTACCTCCAGGCGTTGAGACATTGCTTTTTATATTAATAGCTAAATTTTATTACTGTTATTGTTAGCACTGGATGACTTTAGCCATAACTATTCACAGACTGAACCGTTGATCTGATTTTGGTTTCCATTCAGACAATACCTGCAGGACATAATTAGACCAGGCTATTGTACTGACCTTTAGCAAGTAAGGTGAAACTGAACACCAGCGCAGGACTTCTCCATTCTTCACTCCCGAGGCTCTACCTTCCCTCGGATCTGCAGACTAAATGATGTCAACCTCTCCAGATTTTGCCCTGAAGAACTTGAGTTGTTTTAGTGGATCTGCACTCATGTCAACTTTACTTTAATACACTTCCTTGCTAGAAAAATCAGATCAAACTTGCCTAAGGTGGTCAAGCTTTTGAAACACGGTTAATCAGTTCCCTACTATGTGCCAGCTAGCCAGAGCTCACAGAACATCCACCTAAAGCAAACGACCACCTCGAAACCATTGTGACATTGTAAATGGATGCCATTGCAGGAAGTTTGCTTTTGGATTGATCTCACCTGGTCTTTCAGTTTTTAACTGATTTTTCCCAGGCTGTTATTGTGAGGTTAGATCAGCGTGACTAATGACCAAGATGACTTGGAGTAGATTCTTGCTAAATGAAGCAGATCCATTATATACTTTAGCATAGGAAACCTTATATGCAAGGTGAGATTCGTACTTTATATTTAAAGTACCCCTTTATGAAAGGTTCATATTTTCAGCAAACTAGACTAGACTTTTTTTTTTTTTTTTTTAAGTCATTGAAAAACGATTCAGAGTCAAATCTTTCTTTTGACAGACAGTTGTGCACTTTCAGATTTAAGACTTTGCAGGATGTTTTCATTCTGTGTCACAAACTGCATGAAAGGTCATTTTCAAAAATCCATAATCACTTTCAATATTTCTTTGAATATTTATATTAACATTATTCAGTGTGTTATAACACCGTATAAAAAAATGGAATGAATCATCTAATTATTCATGAATGAATGCATTAAATAAGCATACTATTTTATATTTTAAATATATATATATACTGTGGCATTCGAATACAGTTTCGAATCATTGACTGGCATTACAAACCACATACTCAATCTGAATCCGTTTGCATGTCAGTGATGTCAGATGTCCTGGTGACTGTTTGGGTCTGTGTTTGTGACATGCGTCTGCTCTACAGACCACAGATTGTTGACAGGAGTTGGCAGTGGGGAACTTCCTTCTGCCTGTGCTATAGCAAGCAAATAACTTAATCAAACGCAGCAAGGCCTTCACTTTCAACTCAGCAGTTGTCAGACACAGGGGGTAAGAGAGGGCATCCCAGACTTGATGAGGCAGACAGGGGGACAGAGACACAGCTGCTGCCCCTGAGGAGACAGAGGCCGCTGGGGTAAGAGCCGTGAAGGACATGGAATGGTCGTATAGAACAAGATTCTTTGCTATTAAGCAATTTATAACAAACATGCATTTATGTCTCAGTTTCTACAGACATGCTTTTTAAAGGATTAGCTCACTTCCAGAATAAAAAAATCTTAAAATTCACTCATCCCCATATCATCCAAGATGTTCATGTTTTTTTAAACTTCAGTAGAAAATAAAAAGAGATCTTTAAGGAAACCATTCCAGGTTTTTTTCCCCATAAAGTGGACTCTAAATTGCAGTTCAGTGAAGTTTCAAAGGGCTCGATCTCAGCCGAGGAATAGGACGCTTCATAGTGCTTCAGAAAGCGGGGAGATTTTTAAGTCAGTAAATTGATTTAGAACATAAATCACTGTTTGATGTTTGGTATCGTAAATAATTTTCTGACATTTGAAAGGCATCAAAAAAACAAGTACTTTCAAACGATGAATCGCATCCAAAATATACAACAAAATATATACAATTTTTTTTAACGTTTTAAAATTAATTTAGCTTGTCATGAGGATGTGGGCTTGTTCTGCATTGCTTTATTTCTTTATTTACAGTATTCAAATGTTTTCTATAATTTTCTATGGCAACATGCAGGAGATAAAACACTGCAGCAATTTACACAGCTAATGAACATCATTTGCTTTGGTTGCAATAGCACTAAAAACCTTCCTGTCTTTGTCAGGAAGTGAAAAGGAAGAACAAACTTTTTTCCCCCCTCATTTATTTATATCACTTGCACACACATTACATCATAATTGCAATTTCCAAGCTCCTAAGTAGAAACTTCCCAAGAAAACTTTAAAAGTCCTTGAAGAGTCATATAGTAAACCTTACGTAATAAAATAGCTATTGTTTTATTTATACAAGCATTTAGTTTACCATTGCAATTTAAAGGCAGTTTGACATTTCTTGCCATCGCTGCATTACTGAATAAACCCAACATGTATTTGGAAAAAGTGGAGATCTGTATACATTCAGATAGCTGATATATAAATCATGTCTTCTGCTCTGTATACATGAGTAGGTTTTTCCCCTTCTCTACACTTTCCCTTGATGATCAGCTACTGTAAACGAAACGCTGTAATGTTCAAGATGTCTACCAATGTTGCTCTAAACTGCTCATCTTGCACTGGGTGTGTTGCCTGCATACACATCACCCCAATGTAAACTTTATTTGAGATTAATAATCACACTTAAGCATCAAAACTAATAATGAACAATTCCGATTTTTGATGTTGTGGGAAAGGACCTCATGTGCCAGTGGGGTCTCGTCTGAGATGAGCTGCAGTTTTAGTTCCTCTGTAAACACTGTTGCATCATTTGTAAAACCACAAACAGTAAACACACACCAGCTCTGAAGCAGCCGACATTCATCACTCTTCAAGCTGCTCTTCTTCCAGTCTGATTAGTGTAACATCAAGAGAGCGGTTAAAGGGCATATTTACAGATGTCTATATACCATAAAAGATGTTTGCCCTCTGTCTGTGCTCCAGATCAGACCTCTCTGATAGCAAATTACAGCTGGACATAGGCATCATGTTAGACAAGACATCATACTCTGTCATTGGTTGAATGCTAAAGGCTCCTCCCACTCATCCCACACCAATCAGAAGCCCTGAACGCTCATTGATCCCAGATGTAATGGTGTAGAGGAGGTTTGAAAGCTCATGTGGATCGGTGATGGTGATCAGAACACAGACCACTCTTGCTTTTCAATCTTTATCTATATTTTCTGTTAGTGGTCTGGTAATATATTTTGTGCAAATTTTCCAGCATAACCACAAAATGTGTGACAAATGTGTACATGCATATTTAATAGGCAGTCTAATGGTATTTGGTTAACACGTTATTTTAAAAAGTTAGTCCACTAATTATAAATAACTTTGCCACTACAGTACATGTCAATTCACATTAATTTGTGACAGCATGTAAAATATCAGTTATTATAGTATTCGTAGATTGTCTGCTTAATATCTTATTTTGCTGCGGCCACAAAAGACATTCTACTGGCTATAAATAACTTTACAAATCTGTGTCAGCTTATTCTACTAACCCTAAGAGTCTACTAATACACTAATGAGAGTTAGTTGACATGTAGTTGCAAATTAAAGAGGGTGACTTGGCATGTGGTCACAAAGTTATTTATGGTTATAGAATGTCTAAAGTGGATGAGACATGTAATTGATGTGGCGCTTTGGGGTTGGTAACAGAACAGAGGCTTTGTATTAGAGCTGTCAAACAATTCAGAAATGTAAACTGATCATTTGTTTGCGCATAGCATTCCTTTTGGTCTCGTCATTAAAGGTTTGTCAGTGTTTACTGTCTATATGACAAATCTCTTTTGGTGCGAGCTGAAGTTGCAGATCACAAGGCACCTATCCCAGTTCACTTGAGGAGATGGTAGTATTGGCTCTGTAAACATGCATACCTGCACGGCATTTTTCCCGCAAACCAGGTCTGTTTTCTGATCTTGACTGGCATATTTTACGAAACACACCATGACATGTGCTGTTATCGGCATCTGCTCTGCTTCCACACTGACCGGCAGGCCTTTCTGACGTCTTCATAATTCAATAATCGGTCTCCTGGAATCCCGTTGTGTGCCTTCCCTTCACTCTCCCCAGGGCCTGCTGTATGTTGGACTATTGGGACTCAAAGCTGGTATGCAAAATGGGATAACATAGACATCAGGTGAGCCTAAAGGTCACTGCCAAAGGTCTCACTCCCTCAATAAAAGGGCTTTAAAAGGTCATATCAAGAGGAGTCAAATGTCCCTGTCCAGTTCAAAAAGAGTTTTCAACGACTCACAACTGATGTGATGTGGCACAGATAGCATGTAAATATGCATATGCATTCAAAAATGAAATCTGAGCGCTTTATGACCCTGCATAGACAGCAACATAACTGACACGTTGAAGGCCTAGAAAGGAAGTAATGACATGAGTGGCAAAAAAGTCAGAATTGCAGACAAATGTAAGACTTCTGGAATATAAACTCACAGTTGTATGATGTAACTCTAAAATGCAAGAAATAAAGTCAGAATCTGGCAATTCTCAGAATTCTTACATCTCAGAATTGCGGATTTATGCATCTGATTAAAAAAGTGTGAACTGTGAGATCTAAACTTAGAATTGTGAGAAAAACGTTACAGTTACCTTTTTAATTGACTGGTGGGAACATGCTTCCATATACAGTATGACCCTTTTAGTCTCAGAGAAAAAAAAAAAAAAAAGGAAAACCCTACCACAAAGGAAATAAAGACATAACCCTGAAGGTACAGCTTGTTTCTTATTTTTGAATGCAGCTTGGACAAATGCCCATTGTTATGTCTTTCTTCTTTCTGATAGTGGTCTCTCTTTAAAATAACATTAGCATATGTGTTCAGCATAAACTGATAAATGTGTTTTTAACTTAATTTCAACATAATCATGTTCCTATTTAACTGTGTGCTACATACAAACTCTATTATTTGCGGTTACAGATTTATATAAGTAGCATATGGAGTGTACAGGGCACATGACGGCCCCTGTTGTACGTTTAAGAAATAGGCCTTCTTTGGCCAGCGGCTAAAGTCAATTATATAAAGCAGATTGCACATTTTCTTGCTAGTAGTTTTTGTTGATATATTTTCTGTGTTTGGATAGGCTGATAGAAACTTAGATTTGCAAATGCAATAATTACTTAACAGGCCACTGGTGTGACCTCTGAGTGCAGTAGACTGCTCTCAATGGTCAAAATAATGATTTAGATAGAATTCAAACACAAAGAGTGGTTTCATTTGCTTCTTTGCTTTTTTACTGGGTCCCATTAACGTTTACAGGTTCATTAAAGTCACAAATTCAAATTATAACCCAACAAATTATAATTTTTACACACTGTAATAATGCATTACGTTTTATAATAGCCTGTGTTTAATCCAGCTGTAAAAAAAATATTTGACTAAAGTATGTTTAAAAGTTTGGCATTGGTAAAATTGATTTTAAAGGAAGTCTCGAATTCATTTTGAAGACTTATTTGATTAAAATACAGGAAAAACTACCATTTTTAATTGTCTGGAATTTATTCACGAAGCTGAATATTTCTCCAGCCTTGATAATTACACAGTTCTGTAATTCTATGCTATATGCTGATTTGGTGCTTAAAAACATTTCTTATTATTATCATTGTTGAAAACAGTGCTGCTTTAATTTTTTTTATTCATTTATTTAAGATATCAGAAAATAGAAATATTTAGATAGTTTTAGTGCATCCTTGATATGTAAATAAAAGTATGAATTATTTCTTTAATAAATAAATAATACTGATGTTGGAAATGATAGAATTAGTACTGGTTTTATTCATTTTTGTTAGATGTACCTATTGCACTTGGGTTCGATTATAGTCTGTTACATCGGCCTACAGAAGCTGATTTGTGTTAAACCACATCTCCGGTGGACTTTCAGCATGACCTTTACCCTCCTTGTGTGGCCTTTTCCCATATGATGAAGTGCCTGGTTCACCGAATCATCATTTCTGGCATTAGCGAATCATAAAACACCTTTAAAAAATGTGGTTGGTTCGGGGTCAGCTTCAATTCGAACATACGTGTAGCGTTGTGCTGTCAGCATGAAGGGGATCTCTCACACTCCACCTAATGGATGGCAAATCTGCAGGGCGCAGTGTTTGATGACCCATCCGCCCACACCAACACCATATGTGACCCAATATCGCGAACAGAGCAGTTACTGATGTAATTAAATTGGTTTGTGTTTGTGTATGTCTGCATCACTCTGGGTAATGTTGTTTGATTGTTATTTAATGGCTTTTTGATGGTGTTATTGTCTTTTCCCCTTTATCCAGGGCATTGTTTTCATGTTGACGCAAACAATGCTATAATATATTTGGGAAAGTGTTTAACTTTGCTGAAATTGTGGTAACATCCCAGAGAAATGTGGTATTGCTCAGAAGTGGCTTTTTCGTAACTCTGGAGCCTCTGGTCCGTTGTAAGTCAACATGCAATCAAACGTGACCCTTTTTACCATTTTAATTATTATGTATTGCTGCATTCTAGTGTGTAACATCCATTTGTAGCATAAAAAAACTTATTTAGGTTTGACAGCAGTGTTATATTGTTATTGATTATAGACTATTATAGCATTTATTAATATTTTTCATTTTCATTTTTAGTTAAATATTCTGTTTAAATTACATTTTTCTAGTTTTAGTTTTTTAAGTCTAATATTTATTAATACCTTAATTTTAGCTCTATTTGAATTATTTTGTAATGTTTTAATATATTAAAAACTAAATCTGTAACTAAAAAAACCCATAAAAAACTTCTACATCAAAAAATCTACATCAAAATCTAAAAAATGGCTTAATGGCTTAATGTTATTTAGTTTAGATTTGATGTACTAAAATAATTCAAACTTAAACTGAAATAAAAATTGATAAAATATGGCAATAAAAAAAAAAAAAAAAAAAATATA
>JAUMHG010000056.1:7168501-7183838 GCA_032359395.1 Enteromius anoplus
TTGCATATAGCACCATACACCTATATAGTAAAATTTTGTAGTAAACTAAAGCAAATCATATTAAATACATAAATAATTAAATTATATTTTATTTATGTATTTATATATATATATATATATATATATATATATATATATATTGGTGCTGTCAAACAATTAAAGGCACTTAATAACATAATACATAGTAAAATATAGTTTACATAATATATGTATGTGTGCTCTGTATTTACTATGTTTATGTTTATATTTCAGAAAAATATGTTATATTAATATCTTAGATTTATTTATAATTAAAGCTCTTAGAATATTAATGCAGACATATAAACACGTGTAAATATTTTTTTAAATATATACTTTATGTGTGTATTTATATATACATAAATAAATGCAAACAAAAACTTTAATCTTGTATGTCATTAATCAACGTTTTGCCCCCCAAAAAATTAAATAAATAAAAATAAAATTATATATAATATGTATGCTAATAAGCAATGAGTTACTAAACCCTAAAATATTATTATTATTATATTTTTTATTCCAATAGTGGAAATGCTTAACAATTTGTTCATAAACGAATTAAATGTAACTTTACATTATATAACATTTTAACTTATCTTTGCTTATCTTGTCGAGTACAGGATTAGATCGTATATAAAAAAACACCTTAGGCTGTGCTGGCACTTTGTTAGGCATGGAGCTGAAGCTCATTGGGCTTGGTATAGTAGAAGAGCTCTTTATATGTGAGTGGATCGAATTTCCTAAACTGGAGCATGTCCATTAGCATCTGCCAAGCCTCTGTAGCATCTGGAACACAGCGACAGGTGCGTGTGTGAACTCGCCCCAAATCCACATCCTTTACGGTTTACAACGCAATCTCAAAATGCTTTCGGCCAGCAACTGCGAAACATACGCTAGTGATTTCACCCCATTCACCAGCAATAGCCATCTTTTAAACAATCCCTTTTACTCCCTCACAACGTGATTGTTCTTATCCTGTAAACTGCTTTGACAGTCAGTTTGTGTTAACTTACGTCATATAGAGAGGATTATTAATGACAAAAAGCAGATGATTTCAAGGAAATATAATTTACACTGTTACACAAGCCCCGAGGAGTTTAGTTGATGAGCAACAGGAGCTAAACAGGAAGCGTGCGCATATACATTTGATGAAATCCAGGTAGATCCAGGTTAAATCTGTCCAGTAAGTGCGCTGGGTTAATGTTACTCGCATATGTGGACTCAACGTGTGTGTAGACGCGTCGACATTGTTCTTATAAGCTCAGGTGGTGCCCACATGCTGTCGGTGCTCATTTGAGGCCGTGATTTGATTAGAGGTATCGTAAACAGACTGTATTACATGCAGACGCTCTCACGAGACGTTTAGATTCCCTCATAAATGATCCCTTTGGATTTGAGCATGTGATGGATAGGGTGACTCTTTTTTCCGAACATGTTGTGGCCAAGATCACCAAACTGCCTAAAATGTTCTTGTTTTGGTCTTGCTTTCCTATTGTTTTCATACTTGCTGAAGTTAATGTCTGAGAAAAAGTAGTTTGACCATCGAATAGTCATGAAATGAAAGTGAAGGTGGGATTAACAGAGAACAGTCAAAGCTATCATATACATAAGTGTGTGGACTGTAAAGAGCACATCAATTACATAAAGCCAAAACCTGGACATTTTAGGCAATTCACATAACAACAGTGTACTAAAAATAAAGACGTTTTTGAAAGGCTCAAAACAATTTCGTTCAACGACTACAAAAGCTGTATTATGCATGCCAGGTGAGTTGCTGGCATGTCACTTATTTGTAAAGAAACACATGCATACCTATAAATTGAATGCATAATGCAAATCACATCACCATTTTCATAAATTTGAGTGTTTACTTAGGTTGCGTTCACACAGCACCAAAATATGATTGTCAATCCTGTTTTTGAATCTGTAATACGGTTACGTTCAAACACAACAGTTCAGTTATTTACGGGTGTGACAACCGCATTCTGTTATCGAACACACACCTGTACGTTTTCAGGACTCACAACTGTGTGAACGGAACAGGATTGGACAACGTCATTCACTGTGAGATAGAGCAGCTCTGCCACACAAACGCTCGTCTATCGATTAATGTGTGTTTTTATGTGTGTTTTCGCCAACTTACAGTGACAGAGAAATAAGCTGTAAAAGCTGCTGTCAAATAATAGATTTAAAAAGCACTCATAGCTAAATTGGACTATTTTTCCTCTTCGGTTTCCCTTAAATAAGCAAGGAACGCACTTCTGGTGAAAGAAATGATTGTAGATTAGCATAAGCCCCGTACGGTGCGCCATGCTGGTTTGTTCCCATCTAGCTAACACAATTCCTTGTGCTTAGGCAGTATTGCGTGATTTGCCTGGAAGGCTACAAAGTCGTGAGTCGTGGTTTAAATTCATGACTTGAGGGCTCAAAAACCTGACTGGAACGCAGCATTACTTCGGTGACTGTCACTATGGTTACTGGTAAGGAATTTGACTCTCGTTGCACGTTTATACAGATAGAATTCTAAACACAACTGACATTTCGAGACTCACACCGGTAAAGAAAATAGGGTTGTCAATCCCAAATACAGGATTGACAGCCGTATTCTGCTGCTGTGTGAACGCAGCCATAGAGATGATAGCAGTATTGCTTTAAAAAGCCTGCCTTTTTGAAATTCGTTTTCAAATGTTCGCATTTAGCAAGTTACCAAAATGCATAAGAACTTTTCTGGTTTTAGTTCTAGGCCAGTAAGAAGTCCCAGCCGAGAAATACCTGAAAAAAGAGGACGTGTGGTCATCCTACTGATAAACATTGCTTAAGATACAGTTGTATGAGTGAACATGGCACGCTTATTTCCTTCAGAAAATGTACAAATCTGTTTTGCTTAAAAATGTGTAGTATAACCGTTCTTGTTGTGGAACACTGGAGCCAGAATATGTCATATGAATACTGGCATGGTAGTGTTTCTTTTTAGAAATCCAGGAACATCTTTTTTGGCTGCCTGGTGGGAGAGAAATGAATGTCACATATCCCAAAGTATTTCCATGTACTTCAAGTATAAAGAGTCCAATAAACGATATTCCCTTCAGAGAAGAAAGGAGAACAGAGAGACGTGGAGACTTCATAGACATTGGATCCAGATGAGGGGTCGTCTCTCCCTGCAGAGCCACACGGGATGAGATTCTGGTTCGTGGGTTTCTTTCATGCAGAAAAATGAAACCTGAACAACAGGGGGGGGGGGGCGTGCATTGTATGCTCTCTATTCGCTCGCTGTCCACCGAAATAATGATTGACCCGATCTCTTTTTTCAGTCAAAAAAATAATTGATGAATCACTGATGAATTCATACTTACAATTTATATCTAATTCTATTCAATTTGCTTGATGTAAAACTGATGGAAGAATATTACACTGATTTCATTCACAATAAATAACGTACGTTTACAAAATAGACGACGGTGATTTTCATGCTGCCTTTTTTTGCCTTAACATGTAGGTTTATGATGTTTATGCTTGCAATTTGCAAGTGGAATTCAAAAAACCTTAAATCAAATTTAATTTGATGTATATTCTCTGAAATCAAGTCTTAATGTCTTGTGCAATATTCTTCAAGTAAATCATGTTAAGATATTTTGACTGGAAAAGGTGCAGATATTGGCAATGAAAGACGGGACATTTCTACACCGTCCAACCCAAACACGATCTCTTAAGTAGGTGAAGGCAGTTAAAACCTGCAAAAGATTCTTAAAAGTCTTAATTTAACTCAACGGACCTATCGATACGATCCCTCCAGATTTCCCACAAAGCACCATTGAGCCCACCGCAGTCCAATTTTAGCAGGAATGCTTTTGTAGGCCTGAACTCAAAGCGTTTCGATTACCCTGAGATGAATTTACGATTTATAGCAAAGTGAACGCTGGCAAAGGGCAACAGACAAAAAAGTCATTATTTCATTTTCTCGAGGCTTTACTGGTAATCTGAATCCTCCTTCTCACTCCTTTGCACTTTGTGGTTAAAACTATGTGGTAAATCTGTGCTACTTCGGAATGTTTTCCTGCTGTTCCTCCTTGGAATTCAGAAGCACACACAACAAAAACAAATATCCAGGATTAATCTTAATTTAATCGTTTTATGAGAGTTTTTTTTTTGGAGGTTTTGTGCTTCGGCCAGACAGTATGGAATGAAAAGCAGGTTTAGGGATAACGGATGGATTCGATTTTTTCATGGTTACGTTCACACTTCAGGGGGTCATAAATTGAGTTGTGTTAGTTCATGTGTGGCATCCATATGGACCTTCAGGTGCGAGAAGAGATAACAGGATGTTCAGAAATTTGAAGAATACATTCTTGGATAATAAAGCGAGTGATATTTGTCTGTGAAAAAGTCGGCAGTGGTTGTGTTTCTGAGACTTTCGAGGACCGAAACGTTTAATCCCCCAATCATTTTGATGGATTACTCATTAACAAATGCAAGTCGTTGGCCCTGAGGGTCAACAGATTGAGACCCGGCAATAGTGACCAGTGGGAAGACCGACCTCCTCCTCACAATGATGAACTTAAAGGGTCTCAGACCCCGAGTTCTATGCTCATAAATCAGAGTTAAATGTCTTCGCTGATTCATTCATTTCTCTTGCAGGAAGTCCGCTGGCAGTGACCTGTGCTCATGATGTCTGCTCAGCATGAAGAGACACTGCAGAGAGCAAGCCATGTAAACGCTCCCAGATGTATGATTAGAGCTTGTAGCACGTCCTCAAAACAAACGTCCTGTCCTTAACATACCTCTGGGAACGCTTAAGAACAGGGATTGTTTATTGTCCACAATGGACTCGTACATCTTTTGTCTGTTTATTCAAAGACAGAAGCTTAGCGTTCGTCTTTTAGCCCAGGATGTTCCCGTACTCTTAGGTACAGATACTTCATTGAAGTTCGAAGGCCCTGTCACACTAGACCTCGTGTTCGTTTCTCACGCATGCAAACATGCGAGCAACAATATTTCATTTGGTGATCTCTGACCTGCAAATTTGTGTGGTTTTCTGAATGCCAATTATTTTGAAGTCTTTCCGAAGAATGACACGGAGGAAGTACGGGACAGTTTCTGATCAATGCCAGCTTTAAAAAGAAAAGCTACTTTGGTGTAGGATTTGCTTTAATAGAGCTTCACTGATCATTTTTATATATTTATATTAAGACTATTAAGTACCACATTGACTTAAAGTGAAAACACTGACACAATGTAATCTTGTTGAATGTACTCCAGCAATCTGTGTTTTATTTATTTTGAAACATGAATTTGTGGGTGATCGGAGGAGATTTAACTCAAAATCTAGCAGCACAATCATTTTTCTTCCATGCTGTAAAACCAGTAGTCTAATTTGAGTGCATATGTGAAAAAAACAGCGCTTCGATTTAGAACAATGTTGTTCTGAAGGACACTTTTGTGTTAAAATGTTAGGATTCTTTGTTAACATTAAGTTTTTTTAATCTGTAAATGTCAATATTTTTTCAAATCCAGATAATTTTTGATTTTCTGGAGCTTGATCAACCAGTCAACTACACATTGTTTATTGGGGCCATGATGCCTAAAAGTTCCTCTCTGTTTCCAAATTCTTTGTTTATGCGTTGTTCTGGGTTAACATGTTTCTTGATAACACACAAAGAATCTGAAGGTGCATTTAAATGTGGGATTTTTACAAGGGTCCAACTAGCTTTCGAGACAACAAAAAAGAGCCTGAAATTGTACAGATATATGTTTTAAAGTTCAAAGGTCTTTGGCATTTTGATGACCTCTCACACTTGATTCAAAAGTATGTGATTTATCTGACACTGCTACTTTTAGAACACGTCTTGGTGTTTCGTGACACTTTTAAATCAGGCTTTTCACCTTTGACATCACGCCTTCTAAACAAAAATAAATCCTGTAAGGTCACCTTGCATGGCTGCTCAGATATAGTCTGTACTGGACACTAACTAGATATTACTAGCTCCCATTACAGTCAAACACAGTCTCTGAAGCTTTCTATAAATAAAAGAAATAAAACTTCTTTCACACCACAAATTTGCACATCCTTTCTATTTTGGACACCTAGTCTAACTAAAACTTATTTCAAAGCATGATATATTGACTGCTGTGAAATGTATTTGCCAATTATTAATTAGATTATGTTTAATTTTTTAGCCATGTGCATAATGCACGTCTGTCCAGTATTACATTAAAAAAAACAAATAAAGAAGCCCAGGTGTCACAGTCCTGGTGCAGAAAGGATGAGGCAGGGACAGCAAAAATGGAGAAACACACACAAACTCGTACACATAGACAATGAACCGACAAACTAGACAAGACTTAGGAGAACTTATAAAGGGGAGGCAATTAGAACAAACAAAGAAGGCACACCTGAACATAATAGACAATCAACAGAACTGGGTCACACGGAGCACATGGGGAAAACCAACAACAAACAGTGCAGGGCGTGACACCAGGCTAGATCTTTGAGGCTTTAAGTCTGTTTTTATGAAAACCGTCTGGTGCATGAAGGTATGATTAATATGACACTGCTTATCTTGAATTTAGCCTCTGTGGTCACTGGTGGAATTGGTTTCAATAACAGAATTTTATATTATAAGTCAAAAGAAACTGATCTGACTCCGGTCCTCTTTTGAAATCAAAGGAATGTCATCATGGCCCAACATGATCATTTTCATTTCGTTCTATATTTCTCTCCTGATCTTCATCTTTTGATTTACCCCTCACACGTCCCTTCTGAGTCGATATGCATTTTCTCTTTTTATGACTGGCTGTCTGGTGGACCCCTGGGGTTTATTCATCTGTTTTTCTCTTTTTCCACTGTTCAGGGTCCGCTTGGTCTGGATGGCAAACCTGTGAGTATTCCTGAGCTTTAAAGAGATGTGCACGTTTATGAGGACACAAATTTGCATAATGACATGGGTATGACATAGGTATTACAATATGAAGGTGATTTATGAGGACATTGTACCCATAATTCAAAAGGCTTAAAAACATACTAAATGGTGTTTTTTTGAAAATCTAAAATTAGGTGTAGGCATTGTAGGGCAATAGCACATACATTTTATACAGTATAAAAACCATTACGCCTATGGAGAGTCCCCATAAATCACAAAAACCAACGTGTCTGTGTGTTTGAAGAAACATGTTCTGAATTGTCACATTACTGGACATTTAATTACTTAATTGTGCTGTCTTTCCAATTTAGTATGTGAATTTTTGAGTGACATTTGGCTTTCAGATGGTTTAAGTCACTTTGGAAGAATACTAAAAATTGATGCTTTTTTCATTTGATTACATAAGCTTATTGCACTCGCAAAAAAAGGTACAAAATTGAGGTGGAATCCTTTCAAAAGATGCTCATATGACCATTTTAGGTACTTATATGTGCTATTTATGTACAATAAAGGTGTAGTTTTTCACTCTTGTACCTTATACCGTTGACAAAGTCTGTCATGTAAAGGTCATTGAACAATGAGTCTGAAAAATTGAAAAATAAATATGACCTCACATTGTGTCAATCCAGTTTACACACTGCCTCCGAAACATTCATCATCATATCGATCAGTTTAGATTTTTTTTCTTTTGCATTTTCACATCTGTAAAAAGCATTTTAATAGCAAAGGATGACAAATACAAAAAAAAAAAAAAAAGAGTAAAAAATGCAGTGCGCAAGAACCATAAATCTCTGTTTAATATATTGCAAATATAAGTGATTGCCATAATTTTATGAATTTTCTAAGCAATCAGAATTATGATATTTGACTTGTTTTAAAAGAATTAAAAAACATTGAAGGAGGAACCTGAAACATAATTAGAGACCACAGTATCATAGAGACTTGGCTATCCAAAGCTCTTTTTGAATAGAAATTTTACAATTGATTTGTCTATTTGCAGGGTATTCCTGGACCTAAAGGAAGCCAGGTAAATTCAATTTCAAATCACTTCTGTGCCATTAAGGTTATAATCTTATATTATAGATATATAAGCGTTGCTTCATTCAGTAGGTTTATGCAAGTTACAGTACAAACCCTTAAACACATTTTTAAAAAGTTGTTCATTCATACTGTGTACATAAGGAATTATGGTTTTATTTTTGCATGGCACCGTGGGGTAATTTATCACCTCAGATTGGGGGTCACACACCACAAAGTGTCTTTTACCTCGTACGTCTATCCGCAAATGAGATGGAAATAATGGATTACACACCAAAAGGAGAGAATTCATCATTATTAGCTTGTGCTGTTGCAGATAGGCGGCGGTTTACGAACCCCGTCGTGCTCTTTAGCGCTGCCAAAGGAAAGCCCATTTGTCCAATGTAACGTAAACCACTTCTTCTGGAAAGCAGACCACCTCAAAACGCCATTCATCTGTGGCTTCCTGTGAAAGACAGTTGTTTTGTTTTGACTTGCATGAAAGGAAGTCATCCGTGGTCATACTGTAGGCCTCTTTCAGGCTGGAAATGTTGTTTCTACAATGTGATATGCAGTGTTCATGCAGTGTTAACTGTATTTATAGCAATTTAATGTTTAAAATGTTATTCCACCCAAACGAACACAAATTAATTGAACAATTGAATTTTTGGTTTACGGACTGACTTATTTATTTACAAATGATACTCGCTTTTTAGATAGACTGCCGTACAAACGTTTGGGACCAGTAAGATTTTTTACTGGGGTTTTTTCACATATATATATTTTCTTATGCTCATCAAGACTGTATCTGCTTGTATCAAAAATACAGAAAAAAAAAATACTAAGAAAATATTATTGCAAATTGAAAAACTTTTTTTAATCTATCCTGTATCCATATATTCCTGTGAAGCAAAGCTGAATTTTTCACAAATCAATAATCAATGTATGAGACAGTGTTGCCTATTATTTTTGGGACCTGTGATGTTTTTTTTCAGGATTTTTTTAATAAATAAAGAAGTTAAAAAGAACAGTGTTTATTCAAAATAGAAATGTTACAATATACACTACTGTTCTAAATGTTTTCTTTCTTCTTTTTTTAAAAGAAGCTAACACTTTTATTTGGCAATTAAATTGATAAATAGATAAAAATTCTTTTATTGTTAGAAAAGAATTCCATTTGGAATTAATTCGTTATTTTAAACTTTTTATTCATCAAAGAATAAAAGAAAAAAGTATCACAAGTTTAAAAAAAAATGCAACAGATTTAACAATGTAAATTAGCATAAAATAATAAAAAATTAGCATATTAGAATTATTTCTGAAGGATCATGTGACATTAAAGACTGGAGTAAAGTCTGATAAAAAGTAAGCGCTGCGCCACAGAAATAAATTATATATTAAAATAGAAAACCAATATTAGAAATTGTAATAATATTTCAGAATGACTTTTTTTCATGTATATTTGATCCGATAAATACAGCTTTGATGAGCATTACTGTCTTACTGATCCCAAACTTTTGAACGCCATTGTATATAACAAAAACAGTTTACTCCCACATAATTCTTCTACATTGCCTCCATAATGCCTCTTATGTATTTCAAAGCAATGTGTTTTACACATGTAGGTCAGTTTAGAAACCTTGTCAGTTCAGACCAATGTCTGATATGGGTCACAGTGAGAAGGTCATGTGAACAAGCTCATAAAATGAAAGATTTGAACAGAAAATGTGAATTTGGCGCTTGTCTTATAGTGTGAATGTTGCCATAGACTCTTCTCCCTATCATTTCCACTCGCATTAGTTTCACTCAGACCATCTTTTTCATGTTCAGTCAGTTGTACGTTCACCATATTCCCAGACTTTTGATCATGTTATTTGCAAATGATTTTTAAGATCAAAGATTGCAGCTATATCTAGTGCAGATGTGACGTGCTGCCTGTACTTTCAGTTAGGAAAAAGATGACTTTGAAAAAGAGCACATTGAGACACTAAAGACACTAAAGTGAATGACTTATGGTTCGAATGGTAGTTTTTTGAACTATGCTGAAATATTTTCCCTTAGACTTTTGTCAGATCAATCTTTCATTCTGTCTGTTCATTACACCCAACTCATTTATTTCCAGGGGCTGCCAGGACCAAAAGGAGATAAGGTACCTTTTTTTTGTCCAATATTGCACAGCACACACAGGATGTTTCGTTTTGTTTCCCATCTCAGTTTCCCAGCAAGCAGATGTTTCCCGATTTCTAAAACAACTCACAAATTTCATTTGCATTGGCTTTTGTCTTCAAACACATGTTTTGGAGGGGATGTAAACCGTGTCAGGCATCAAATTAGAGAAACAAGAAACCTGTGTTAAATGAAGACCGTCTTGAATTCTTTTCCTGATTGCAGTGAGAAAATAAATATGCACAACAAAACAAAAACATGGAGCATTAGGATGCTTTTTCTACCAGATCAATGTTTTTCATTTATAGTGATTAGTAAACAGAGTTATGCACATTCTCTGCCCTGGTTTTATTTATATGCTTTTTTTGTTATGTTGCTTTAAATAGATAGTAAATAGTAAACCAAGTTAAATTAAGACTGAGGCTGATTAAATGAGCCAACTGGTTTTGTGAGTGGGTCAGGAAGCTGTTATGTATGTATGTAACTCTAAAGCAGTGTTTGTCAGTGACATTTCTTTTTCATGTTTGGTTTGGACTAGGGATGCAACGGTTTTCGGTTATTCATCGAACTGTTCGGTTCGCCCTGTTCGGTTCGGCACACCAACGTGAACCGCAATAGCGGTAGCCTATTTGAGGCATTAAACTTTCCTTTTAATTAAAATGGGCATTTTCTGTGTATTAAGCACATAGACAATCAGGCGATGGTCAAACATTCTCAAGACTAGTGATGGGTCTTTCTAGAATGATTTGTTCATTTTGAACGAATCTTTAATGTGACTCGGGAAGAACGAGTCGTCTCGTGGGAGTGATTCGTTCAGTCGTGCACGGCTCAGGCTGCATAGGTTAAGCTTATGGGGCTGTCACGTAATGAACGAACGACTCAAACCCGAAGACTCGAGAGACGAACAAATCAATTCTGTTTCTGGCTCAGGCTTAACAGGCATAGGTTCACATTTCAACAGCAAAATTATTCCAGAACTTGACGATGCGAGTAAGCGCCACCACTTAGTGATACATATTGTTATTGTTGTTTGTTCTGATGGTGTATTTAGAAAACTTAAGTATTTTCTTGTTGCTGTCGATATTTATTTGAATAATGTTCATGTTTCTATTTCACTTTATACTGCACTTTGTCTTTTGTCCGTTTTTGAAAGAGGGCAAAAATAAGTGTTCTTTTTTAAAAATAAATGTGGTGTTTTGACTTCATCTGTACCTTTTTTACATTTAATATTGTCTCTGTACCTTGATAACTTGAAATAGAAAGGGCAAATGACCTCCCGCTATGTTAGAGCTCACATACAGTACTGTACAGTAATATTAATGTATCGAAACCGAACCGTTGCCGTGATACAAACTGAATCGTGGGCTCACTGTACCGTTGCATCCCTAGTTTGGACGGTCAAATTGCTACAGCAGCAACCACATAGACACCTAAGCAATCATCCACACACTGTCAAAAACCACTCAATCATCTTCAGAATATAAAAATAATCTAGTATTTAAGTCTATTATTAATGTGTTTCTAATTGCATTTCTTGTCTGTTTGTGTTGTAGGGTGATCAAGGAGATACTGGGCCAAGGGTCAGTACACATATTCTGTTACTTATTAATATATATACGTTATTAATATTTTCCCTTACAATCAGACCGTCACATGTGCCTCAGAGTAATGAGGGCGATTCCTGATTTATGAAGATAGATGGTATCTCATAAATCAGAACTGAAGGGCTGAACTGTGTGTGACAGAGGGCTGAATTCTTTTAATAGATTCAATATTCTCTCTTGCTGATCTTCCTTTATTATTTTTCCCACACACATTAAAACAAGTGGCAGGACACCAGTGTGCAGATATACGACATGGGCAGCTACTGTAAGGTAGATATGGGAAGAAATAAAATCCTTTTTTTTTTTATGAGTGGAGTAATTTCTTTCGAGTGACCACGCCCACATTTGCCACCCCCCAATCAATATAACTCATTTATTATGTTTTAATATGAGTCATTAACTATTTGGCTATTTTGAAAGTAGCAGCAATAAACAGTGAATTATTAATTTTGTCTTGTGTGAAATTTACCAAAATCTGTGTAAATGGTTAAGTTTCAGTTTTACTTTTCAAATAATTTTGAATACACTGTTAAATAAATATTTATTTTTAAAAAACAGTTTTAATAACATATATGGCATTTATTTAAAGATATACACAGATTATATATTTATAAATGAAATTATTTATTATTTTGAAATGACTCGAACAGTGATTTAGTACATTTTCTGCTATTTTCACAAACACAGCAGTTCTGATTGGAGTATATTTTGATACACTAAAGCGTATGCTGTGAATCTGCGTATATGTGTGAGAGGGCATGTTTCAGAGCACAAAAACAATGAAAAATGTCTCAAGGCCCTAACAAAATCTTAACAAACCTCCTTGTGGGGAAGCACTGAAAAGGAAAAATACAGAGTAAATAATGTCTTCATTCTCTTCTAAAAATGCCACAGGTTTTATTTTAGGGTTGGGGTTAGTCTGCAGTAAATATAATTAGTGTAATTTATATAGCATAAGAACAATAGAAGTCTATGGGAAGCTTAGTTAGCTGAGCGTGTGTGTAGTGCTGAGTAAAGCAGCAGTGTGGGAAACCTCAAGTATCCCTCGGGTCACCACATCCCTGCTAACTCAAGCCTCATGCTCACGCTGGCATCAACGTGCTGTGTCACTCCCACTTGCTCTCTGTTTTCTTCTTTGTTTCTCTTTCTTTTTTGCAAGGCTCTAACTCTGTTTCTTAGCCATGTAGTGTCACCACTTTGGCAAAGTTTTCCTGCGACATCATTTAACATGACAGTGAAAAGCTATAAAAAAAATCCTCACGTTTTTCAATTATTGTCAGTTTTTACGACCTCGAGACTTTACAAAAGAGAGAAAAAAGTGACATGCGTCCTCACCTGGATGGCACAGTCAAATAAAAAATCTCTCTGTGTTCCTGGAGCTGCTCTCTGTTACTGCTGTCAGCACAATCCAGCCCTCAGATTGTGGTTTACAGAGACAAGCAAACATAAATACATTGTCCAGACCAATGTGATTTTAGACAACAAAAATAAAGCCATGGGTTTTGTCCAGTGTTATTTCAGGGTGGCAAAACCAACAATTGTACATTATTTGGTCTTTTTGTATTTGAATCACAGTTGTATTTAGTCTAAACACGTTGTGCTTTTTGGTCTGTGCGAGTCAAAATTGCACGTGTTGTTTTTAATTTTCATGACATGGAATGAGTTTGAATCCAGTCCTATCCAATGAGAACTCAACAATATATATTGTATGTAGCCTATACTATACGGTATAGGAAAATGGGATTTTATTCGTAATGCTTTAATTAGTATATTATATTTTATAATAATATTAATTTATATTATACAAAATTATCTAGTCTCTATCTAGTTACATTATTACATTACATTAAGTAAATAAGTAAAAAAAAATGTAATTTACTTTTAACAAACAAACACACGCATATATATATATATATATATATATATTTAAATGTACACGACCATTTAAAGTTACAAGCCAGTACTATACAGTATTTATTTGTCAAAAATATTATCATAAATATTTATCAAAAATACATTAAACACAGAAATGCTCTCTTCTATTTTAATTCATTTTAAAATGTCATTTATTTTTGTGATTACTCAATTTTTTCAGTCTCACATGAAAGAAATGTTTTTTTATTTTTTCTTCTTTCTTTTTTTTTACCATAATTTTCAGGATTCTATGTTAAGTAGACATTTCAAAAGAACAGCATTTATTTGAAAATAAACTCTATTTAATTGTTGCTTTTGATAAATGAATACAAATTTTAATGAATAAAAGGATTCATATTAATATTAATATTTTTTTTATTTGTTGACCCCCTAACTTATGAAAGGTAGTGTGCATTGACACTAGTAAAAAAAATATATGAATAGTCAAATATAATTGTATATAAATATACAGGTCTGACATTAGAAGGCTATATCTTGGAACTAAAAAGTAAATCAACCAAAATCCTTCAAGCTGCTCTGGCGGGTTTAATATTTCACATTCCAGTGGCAGCAAAATGGCCTGTCAATGCTTTTTTAAAAATGGTCTGTGTATCTCTGCTCCTTTTTTTCATCCTGTTCCTCTCGCAGGGTCATGGCACTCATGCAGGGCTGCATAGTAATCAGATTCTCATTAAGGTTTGTCTCTTCTCTGCTGCCATAGCCTTCATCTCCAAGCGTCTCCATGTGCAGAACGGCCGTCTCCCTTCATGGCCTCTGAGCTCTTGCTCAATTCCCTCACTATCCCTTACTATGTTCTTATTGTTTCTCCTTTGTCTTTTCCTCCATCTGTTTTTCCGGGGGTTTTCCTGTCTGCTTGTATCGGGGACTCGCATGCACAGATGGTCTTTCCTCGTTACGATCACAGCTACATCTCGGCTGATCAGCCCAGCTTCCAGAGGCGTATGCTGAAGGTAGCATGTGTGAAAGGCATGTGCAGACACTCCCCTTACTAGATCTTCATCTTCCTGGTTTTTAACCCATGTCATTTTGCGTGATTGCTTGTGTTTTGTTTGTGTGTCTCAATATTTACAATCAAATAACCTCATCCATGTGTGAAGGATCAGAGCATTGCATGCAACTTTACTGCTTCAGTGAATGAGGCTTATGCAGGGTGGATCTCACCAAAAAATATCATATTCGCAATCATAATCATAAAATATTTTAATAGCATCGTTTAAGATAATGAAATGTAATGAAAAATAATGTCACAATGCAAAAAATAATAATAATGATCCTGAAAATATTGTATAAAATTCACCCCTTTAGAGGTTTAAGGAAATCTTGCAGTGACAAAAAATGTCATGAAACACTGGAATTTGGAGATTTCCCAAAATAATATCAAGAAAACAGCAAGTAACTAAATAATTTTGAAGTCAAATAGTTCAATTTATTAAATAAATTCTGTTTTGTTTACAACTTTGAAAAATAGTTGTATTATTTTTCAATTTTTCATTAATATATTATTATTATTCAGTTAATGGGTTGGGATAATGAAGCTTAAAATCTCATATTCCATTCACTTTTTCTAATATAAAAGATAATGTAACAAAATATACTTAAAGAGAATGTTATTTGTGCTTATTACACGGCTCTCTGGAATGCTTGATTCTGATTGGTCAGTTGAGACATTTGCAGGTTCGT
>JAUMHG010000056.1:7184113-7206120 GCA_032359395.1 Enteromius anoplus
AATAAGCCCCTTCAGCGTGATACAAGACCCTCCGCTTCGCGTCGGGTCCTGATCACACTGTCGGGGCTTATTTCTGCAATAACTACCTGCTGCCTGTACATTTTCCCTTACTTGTGTTTTGCTGTGACTTACTTGATCAATGAATTCTGTATCACGTCTATGTTTTCATCAGGGGGATCAAGGACAAGCTGGCCCACCTGGACCTCCAGGCCCTCCTGGAGCACCTGGTGCAAGAGGGCCCCCAGGAAACACAGGGAAGGACGGCCCCCGTGGCCCACCCGGAGAACAAGTAAGAAGATACGCTCATTAGATAAGCTTTAGCTAAAAGTGCCACTAAATTGCACAAACAAATTAAATATATTGCGTCTGTGCCAAATAAGTAAAAATGAATATCTGTGATTGTGGCATAGATCTGCTCTTGTTATATATTGTATTTTAGCCGTTTTTACAGTGTTGCAAATTTTAACCAATTTAACCAATTCGAATGTTTTTATTAAATTGTAATCCCGTTCAATTCAAGTTCAGTCCCATTTAACATATTTTATAAGCCCACATGAAACCCATGCCTGGTTCTCGCCTAAAGACATTTACCATTTGGCTGTTTTTTGCCTTACCCTGGAGTGGGTTCACCCTCTGTCTATGAACACATTAATGTATAAAATATTCTAAAATGTATACAGACTAAATCAGATCCAGATTCAGATCAAGACAAATAAGTGTTTGCATAACCTCTCAGAAAGATCTTTACAGATCATACTCGCTAATTAGTTTAATAAATTATATGTGCATTTACCGTGGTCCGAAAAAAAAAAGACGACTTCAACTGAAAAGAAGTGGAGTAGAAACTGTTGAATTAGTAAATTTGCAAATAATAACAAACAATTAACACATTGAATGACATGTAAAAAGTTAAGATAGAACGACTGAAACAGTATACTCTTGTAAAACATCCTACAATAACCTTTTTTAGTTTTTTTAAAAAAAATCCTTTTTACAGCGTGTTTAAATGCTTAAATGTATAAAACGTAATGCATTAAATTACAAAATGACAAAGCAATCGTCAAACATATAATATTAGAGATTTTTATTAGAGTTTATTTAATGAACTAGATTAAATAAGGGAAAACGTTTTTTAAACTCATTATTTTAGGTCTGTCCAACAAGACTAAAACAAAACTACACAGCAAGATTAAAAAACCATTTAAACAGATGATGAACCACAAATCTCAAAAGCCTACTCTTCTAAATGTCCTCCATAATTTAACAACTAACAATAAATGTCTTTCTCATTACTGGAAACCATCAAATTAAACCTAATTTCAACATTTACTCTCCACAAATGCAGTCCTATGCAAAGAGCTACAAATCTGCTGCCCAGTTCGTTACTGTATGTCAATAAAACTGATTTATGTATTCTTAGCTTAGACATTTTTACCATGTTAAAGCATACATGGAGTAAGCAAGCGATGTAAGGCAACAATTACCAAGGGGCCACCCAACAGTTGTTGTGTTTTTACCCAAGGGGCCATAATTGTACAATTGGATTTATCATCCGAAGCTGTTTTTGTATTACAGCAGCCTGTAGTTTACAGCAGTTACAGGTTGTATTTTAAAGGTTAAAGGCATTAGCGTTGCTCCGCTCTGGCCTCCGTCATCTGACGGTTGTGTTTTGTTCAGCCAGAGGTAATGGAGAGTGAGAGGTTAGAGGGGAAAGGGGCAAATCCAGTTCATCATTCCCCCGACAGGGAGTTTGTCTATGCCAGTGCACTCCGGCTCACCTAAAGCTTAACCAAATATAGATTTTAAGGCTCAAGACTCATCTGGTTTGGGTAAGACACGGCCACAGTGTGTTCTTGACAAGCTCTGATGTTCCTGAACGTCCCGAAAAGAGATTTGGCACGAATCCATGTTCAAGGTCGCTTAAAATTAAGTTCATCCTTTCTAGTTTCTTATCATGAAGGCAGCATAATTTGAAATAAAAGTGAACTGGAAATGCTTTTATTTCACTCAAACTGGGCAAAAAAATAAAAAATTTGCAATATCAAAAATGATTCTTGCATAGCAGCAGGTTATGGGAGCCAGTACTTACTCTCTTTTGTGGAAGTCTGTGATGTCGCTCTTATTAGACTTGGTTTCACAAGCCAAGGTTTTGACTATCAGCAGTAAATCTGCAGCATATTATAGCTTACTCTGGCCAAAAACCATTCATTCATATATGAAGAAGCCGTCTGACTGACATTTTAAATTACCAAACTCACTTTGCTTGATGTTACATGACATTTGGGGGTTTGGCAAACATATGGGGATTCATATTTACTCAGGATTATCTGCATCAAACTATAATTTCAAATATATATGTGTGTCTATACACACATACAGTTCTACCATTCAAAAGATTGGGGTCAGTATTTATTTTCTGTGAAATTAATGCTTTTTACAGCAGGGATGTAATAATTGAAGTAAAAGCATTCATTATGTTTTTGGTATCATGGTTTTCACACAAAAATGCTGTTTTAACACTGATAATGATAAGAAAATGATTATTGATGATAAAAATGATCAAATGATTTCAGACTTGTTGCATTAACTATGTTTATATTTGGCTGTACTAATTTGCATATATACGCAAGGGAGTTAACCAACAACTATTTTAGCATTTCAGACACTAAGTAACACATTTGTAAAATCATATTATGAGTCTACACAAAATATAGTAGACTAAAACAGCACATGCATGAGGAAAGTCTTTGTAACTGCTCTGTCAGAGCTTTTCATAGTAGTCCTGTGGATAACACAAAGAGACGAGATGTTCTGTTTGCACAGCTCTGCTTTGTTGTTAAGCTTGTGTAGAAAGAAATACATCACGAAAGCTGAAATCTATGAAATTCTGCTCCATGTTGTTCGCAGATGTTTCCCTGACATAACAACTTACTAGCTAGTTATCTCCTATTGTTGTGTTTTTCACTGGCAAAACCACCTTGTTAAGACGCACAGCTTGAAGGAAGATGGGGAAAGCGAACAGTGCAGTGCTTCTGATTTTCCCAAGCGCTTTCTCTGGTTTTGTTCATTTTTGACAGGGAACAGAAAATTATGTCTCTCTGTATTGTGGCTGAATACCAGCTTTGAAGTCTGCTTGACATAAAATACTACATCTGAATTGATTGTGTGTGTATGCATATGTGCGCCATGTCTTCACTCATTCTGTTGATAATTTAGGTACAGAATGAGGACAAGAATATCGGTTACACAATGAAAAACATTGCTTGAGATCCTATGTAGTTTATATCGTAATACATTCACCGACCAAGCACATCCTCCAAAAGATGCGTGCAGTTATATACGCTCTTTTTCTCTCTCATGTGTATGACAAAAACTCTCAAAATCGCAAAGAATCGCAGGATAACTTAGCATCAGCGTGAGCAGGTGTTTGCTGATGGTGGCTAATATATGATGGCTTACGTTCAACCAAAATAAGCAAAGTTGTATACCACTGCTCCCTGGTGGTCAAATGACGGACCACCCGTAAAATGCTCTGCATAAAAAAGTTCTAGGTTATTCATATTTTATAAACCTGTCCTGCTTGTTTGAAGATATTAAAGCGACAGTTCACATTCATCTAGTTAAATATCTTAATAAGATAGGCTACAACTAAATCAAAGTGGCACTTCTCCAGATCTTAGTTCCCCGCAAAATTAAAGCTTTGCTGAAAATTGACTCCCTCTCAGACCCTCAAAGATGGAGGTGTGCTTGTTTTTTACACCAGAACATTTAAAAAAAAAAAAGAAATGTAGCATTTCGTCACTTTCTCACAAATGGATCCTCTGTACTGAACGAGTGCCATCAGAATGAGAGTTCAAACTAAATAATAATAAAAACATCACAATAATGCACAAATAATCCAGTCCATCAATTATTGTATATTGAACTTAAAAAGCTGCGTGTTTCTTAGATACAAATTCATCATTAAGAAATTTTAAAGTGCCCCTATAATGCCATTTTAAAGGTTGCTAATATTGTTTTATGAGTCTCTTAAAACAGGTTTACACGTATGCAAGGTCAAAAAACACTTTAGTTAGAATCTTAACCACTCATCTTTCGGAAGGGGATATAAAACAAATTTACTCTCACAGGTTACAGCGTCTTCTTGACATGATGTAATCCACGTGGAAATTGCTCTGTTTGTGGGCGGGGCAAGTTGTTCACGACGTAGAACGTGGGCGGGCACTATGCAAATATGTTACTTAGTGGCGTGGATCCGTAACAGAAAAAAATTCAAATTGCTGACGACTCGTGTAGGCGAGTGTGAGCCGACTCTTTTTTTTTTTTGATAGACAATAACTTCATTTATCTTGCACTGTCGGCGTCACAACTTTGCAGATCGTTTATGTTCACATACAGCTACATGACACACTGCATGAAAGTTTTGAAAAGGCATAATAGGGGCACTTTAACAATAAACCTTTAATTTGGGCCCAAAACAAGTCTAGAATGCATCAAATGTTTCCTCCAGTGAAAAATGACATAGCCTTTTTGGCTCTCACATGAGAATCCAGCAACACACAGTATTTATTTAGATCTGTTTTAGACTGTTTTCAATCTGTGTATACCTCTGTCCTGATTCAGACAAGTCAACATTTTCACTTGAGAAAGCAACATTGTTGATGGAGGACTCATATTTTAGCTGGAAGCAACAATAAAAATGTTGCAATGGAATTTCTTCTTACAAACACAGAGTTTTTCACATCATAAGGGATTTATTGCTGGACTGGAGTCATGTGGAACGCACCATAGAAATAAATGTGACTTGGTTTGATATTTCATGTGAAACTCATACCACAAACTAACCCAACAAGCCATTTAATGTTAATAATGATGCACTGCAAGGATTAGCACATGACTTTGGTTTTCTGGTCTCTTTTAAAAAGAAGAGCTCCGGCATCAGTCAAACACTGCCGTACATCTTGATAGTGTGGTGTATTAAAGTAACTCTTTAATACTTTCTGTCTCTCTCTAGGGTGCTCCTGGACAAGAAGGAATGGAGGTGAGTGTAAGCAGCACTGTTTCTGATCAACATGGTCATGGTTTTCTTGGCTCACATTATATCGTTGTATGTTGCTTTCTTTCTCTGCAGGGACAAAGAGGTTTACCAGGAAAGCCGGTAAATTTAAAACATATCAAATCTGTGTGCTCATCCTCGAGGCCAAGATGTTGCTTGTTTTTTTAGGAAAATGTCTTGCTTTCGCAATTTTCTGAAAGACTAAATTCCTTCCTCTTGGCATAAATATGAACAGCATGTTTGAGTGTTTTGCCCTTTGTGCTAGTAAGTGCTTGCTGACTTCAGCTGTCCTTAGACACTGACGTCTGGTTGCATTGACATCTGTATGAGGTCTTGAATTAGTTTCTGCCTGTTTCACTGGAATGACTTCTAATGTGTAATATCAGTTTCATTTTAGGACATGTGTACGTATGTGTGGGAGACTAAGATGAGAAACATACTGTATTCGAGTATGTTCTAGCCATTGCTTTGCAATGGAATAGACCTGCTGTACAAAAAGAAGTAGAAGAAAAATGTAGGGCTGAACTAGATGTGTTATCTGTGAAAATTGAAATTATATGTGGCTGGAGGGGGTTTTGGTGATGGAGAAAGCTTTTACAATGGAAATTACCATGACCATGTATATGTAAAAAATATATATTTTATTATTTACTCTTATACTGTACTTACTCACTGTACTTATACAGTGTATATATATATGTAAGTAGAGTAAATAATAAAAAATATTTTCTTTGTTTTTTCTTCTCTGTTTTCTAAATACGCCTTAGTGATCTTATTGTGATCTTCTTGTACGCATGTGTTTCTTTTTTTAATATGATAACTTAATATAATAATAAAACTAAAAGAAAACATTCATTACTTAAACTAAACTATATAAAATTAACATTATTTTATTTTATTTTACCTAGCCAATGCACAATTTTTTTTTAGTTAAGATGATGTTTTAAAATAATTAATTTAACAATAAATTAAACCTGCAATAAATTGAAAACATAATAATTCATAAGAAAAACTATACAAAATGTACAACAAAATGACTAAAACTTAAAAAAAAATCTGAAAAGATAAAATATAAAATAAAATATAATTTAAAAAAAATTATATATACACATATATATATATATATATATAAATATAAAAAGTGCAAGCTCACATATAGATCTGCCTCCATCCAATCAATATTTAATTGTTTTACAGGGTGAAGTTGGTGATCAGGGTTACCCAGGACCACAGGGACCCTCAGGGCCAAAGGTCAGAGGTCATTCTTCCTCTGGTTTTAACAACAGAATATTGACAAATCTGTCAAAAATATATTATTTTTAGTCTCACTGGTTCAATTTCATTCAATCTTCGGAGCATATATTTTTGGGATTTGATCATGTGCTTGATTTCCCAATAGCCTCTGACCATTACTTAATCATTAGCAGGGTAATAAGAATGATTTCATAGAGTAATGGGCTTCATGTGGATCTGACTGCTCTGTTCGAGCATCTTCTGCTGCAGTATTTCTCTCTGCGATCTGTTCTGTATTAATGTAAATGCTCTGTATATGTTTTGCAGGGCGAGCAGGGAGAGCCAGGTTCTCAGGGTGACCGAGGAACCGATGGTCTGCCAGGTTTGAAGGTGAGCGCTGGGTGAAGCTCTTTCTGTTATATATTTTATACAGTGATTCCTACAAAATCAAGACTTACAGGAAATGGGTAACCTCAGTGTTTTTGATTCTATTGGTTTGATTTGGTCTTTGGTTTTCTCAGGGAGATAAGGGAGACATTGGAGAACAAGGGCTCCAGGGCGAACCGGTGAGGAACGATGCATCATACGTTTCTTAAAAGTTGATTTTTATGTGGCCTGTTTTCTTAGACTTTCATAACAAGACTGCAAAGTGATTTGTTTTCAGTTATTAGCTGTAAACAAAAATTCAGTCTGCTTGAAACTATTTCATATACATATATACATATGCAAATATAACATAAACTCAGATATAACCAAGCAACTGCAACAAATGTCCATTTTGCTAGCAATGCCAAGATCATAGGTTCAATTCTGAGGTGATGCATGAACTCATATAATGTATATCTTGATTGCAATGTATGCTGCTTTGGATGAAACAAAAGCAGAGAAACGTCTAGGTTACGAACGTAACCCACATTCCCTGAAGGAGGGAACGGAGACGTTACATATGGGATCTCGCATAAGAGACCATTTGTCTTCGAGTCTTTGAAAAAAGGGCAATGAATATTGGCGTGCAATAATCACAGCCAGGTGCACCTCATCACTGCGTGATAAGAGGGCACAGCTAGATTGCACTCACAGGTTTTTGCTGAGGAGCCGAGTCGGTGTCAGCCTGACCCAGGGTCGTGGCAGAAAGATGTAACGTCTCCGTTCCCTCCTTTAGGGAACGTGGGTTACGTTCGTAACCTAGACATTACCCTTTCTGTCGAATCACTTCGACGTTACATATGGGAACGGACCCATGGAAAAAGCCACGACCCCGAGGCTGCGTTACATGGAGACACCAGTGCCGGCAGGCAGGCAAGCGTGTTGACAGGAGAGTCTGCACGTAACAACAATGCCAACTTTTACCTTTTTCTACTTGGTATATACATTTTGAAGTTGAAGCATGGGTTGGGGGGCGGAGACATGTAAAGAGATTTAAACATGGATTTTGAAGGAATGCACTATATCCATAAGATATGGATATAAGTGAAGGGAAACGCAGCCTTCGGGCTGACTGTGGAACAAAGATGTTTAGGCCACAACCTCTGGTGAAGGAAGTCCAGAGGAGCACAGTCAAGACTGACTCTGCTCTGAGTCCAACTGCGGGGCAGGGAGGAGAGGTTCGCCTTGGCATCGGGGAACCTTTGAGATGCGCAGCAGCAAGCCGACACCAGCCGGTCTTCCCGCTACCTGCTTGTCTGATTTAAGACACGGGAAGACACAGCCTCCTCGCGGAAGTCGTAAAACCTGGCGAAGGTGTTGGGTGTCGCCCAGCCCGCAGCTCTACAGATATCTGCTGATGAAAGCACGTGCTTGTGGAGCAACATCGGTCGAAAGCGACGAAGGGCCAGAAGCATGGCCAGCAACTCGAGGCAATTGATATGCGACAGTAGTCGAACACCTGTCCAGGTGCCCGAGGCTGACTGCCGGTTGCACACATCACCCCAACCCGTGGTGGAGGCATCCGTGTGCACCACGATATGCCTGGACACTTGTCCTAACGGTACTCCAGCCCGCAGGAAGGCAATGTCTGACCACTGGCTGAACAAGCGGCGACACACCAGGGAAACGCCAATCCGGAGAGTACCGCGGTGCCATGCCCATCTCGGGACTCGGTCGTGTAACCTACACTGAAGCGGGCTCATATGGAGGAGCCCCAGCGGCGTAACTGCGGCTGCCATATGCCCCAGGAGCCTCTGAAAAGATTTGAGAGGGACCACTGTCTTGTGCCTGAATGTATCCAGGCAGTTCAGCATGGCCTGCGCGCGCTCCCCCGTGAAGCGGGCAGTCATTTCGACTGGATCCAGCTCCATGCCGAGATAAGAGATCCTCTGCACTGGCCAGAGTTTGCTCTTCTCAGGCTCGATTGCATCCTTCGTCAGTTGGACTGCAACCTCCACACGGAGGACAGCGGCATCCGCGTTGGAAAGGACCCGGTTGTAGAGAATGCCTCTGTACCTGGGCGGGCGCCTGGCGAATTGAATCGCATAGACGAGGCGTACCGTCCATATCAACCACTGCGACGGGTTGGGGAGCTGTAACCAGGCCTCCAACCAGGTCGCCAGGGTATCAAGGGAACGGTGACAGCCGTGCCCGCAGTGGGGCAGCCTGGTGGGAAACCAGAGAGGGGACCGGCCCCAGAAGGATGAACGTCCTGGGGGTGAGTCCGGCTGCTCTGAACAGCCCTTACCTGCGCTGGTTCACACCCTGGCGGGAAGAAAGGCACTGAGGGGGACTTCCGCCGCGGCCCCAAAACTCAGGAACCAATCATCCAGCTGAGATAGAGCAGATGAAGGTGCACACTGCGATCCCCTTGGCGGCTCGGAGGAGCGGACCACGAGGAGGACGCACCGGGAGCTGTCTCACGAATGAGAGGCAGGATCTCAGCGTAGCGAAGGTCATTCGTACGCAATGAACGCATGACTCATCCACGAGCGCAGCCTCAGTGTGTTCCCGGCCCAAACACGAGAGACATTCCGGAGAACGGCTATGAGGACGTGCTTGAAAATCGCTCTTGTTTGGGAGGACTGGGGAAGGGGGAGATTGGCTTGCTCACAGCCTTTAAAAAGGCTACCAATCTCACGGGTCCCGATCCACTGCCCAGTGATGCGTAGATCGGTGAGAGAGCGTGAACTCCGCAGGAACTCTTTTAGAAAACTCTCCTTCTTTCCAGCAAACTCGAGAAACAGCATTCAGATGAGCGCTCCGAAGAGAAAGGCTGTGAGTGCAATCCAGCCATGCCCTCTTACAGTAAACTCACGCAGTGATGAGGTGCACCTGGCTGTGATTATTGCACCCCAATATTCATTGACCTTTTTTCAAAGACTCGAACGGTCTCTCATGCGAGATCCCATATGTAACGTCGAAGTGATTCAACTGAAAGGGTAACATCTTTCACGTCTGAGAATACTTACATATGTGTGATCAGTTGAGTAATAGTTGTTTTGTTCGTGGCAGGGCCACCCTGGTGAAAAAGGCACATCAGCATCCGGTGACATCATTGACTTTAATGGCAAACTCTTAGATGCCTTTCAGGTGAGCCGTGGTTTTATTGATGATAATTGCTTACAAAACCTTCCCAACAACTGTTATTTTTGCCCATCGGTCATCTGGATTCAGATGTTACTGGTTAGACTTCTTGTAATGCAATTATGTAAACAACAGATGACTATAAATTCATTGTTATATTAAAAACAAATGCCATAATATGATCTGAAATATCAGTCAGGCTTGATTTTTTTTCTGGCAGGCCATCAAAACCATCAGTGTTTCGGTAACTGTACTGTAGCATGAGTTGAATTATCCTTAACAAATACTCACAGTGTGTGCTTGTGAATTAAAACAAGTCATTATTGTTTCAGCATAAAATGCTAATTTGAAATAATTCGATATGCATATTATAAACAAAGTCGGTGGCATGCATGCAACGTTATGTTGTAAAATGGTGTGAAGCAAAGAATGAAATGTAAAAAGTCATTAAAAGTAAGTATGCTTTAAAACACATACGTAGGCTTTGTGTAAAGTACCAAAACATATTTGATGAAATTAGATGCAGTTAGTTGTAAACGTTGTTGTTCTTGTTCTGAGAATCTGGGTTGTTTAATGAATGCTTTTTGTGGTTACATTTATAATGTCTGTTTACATGTTCTAGCCAATCCCATTCTTTGAAATTCTGTGTTTTGTCACATTGCAGTTGACAAATAGTATAGGAAAAATTAGGACTTTGATCATTTTGGACATTTGCAAGGCTGTGTGGTCATCTCTATCAACAGGATAATCAGTCTGAAATGTTTATCGAACCACAAAGTGTGACACTGAAAATGGTGACAGGGAAAGGCAAAAATGTCAGGCGTAATTACGGTTTGTATCAGCCTAAAGAACAGCAAAATTTCCCTCAAAGAATGCCATCAACATTGTGAAGTATCATTCAGGATGTTGTTTTCATACTCCAAAAGATTTCACATGAAGAATTATATTGGAACAATATTTCCTGCTTTATAGCAGTCATAAAATGAGGTCTATCAGAGGTTTGTGGTTCTCAAAATGCAAAGTGGTTATGCAAAAAGACTATTTTATGAGCTTTAATTATGTCCGTTTTGCTTGCTTCACTAACAGGGACCACCTGGCCCTCCTGGACCCCCGGGACCACCCGGAAAAGAAGGTTCAAAAGTGAATATCAAAATCTGTCAAACTCCTAATGAGTGGCTCAGTTAGTGTGTTGTTTACATGACTGTTGTATGTAAAGCCACGCAAAGCTTGTGCTAGAACTAATTGATCTAATTAATAGTATCAGGAAAAATATCAATTCTGAACTTCTCTGTGTTTTATTCATCCTAACAGGGTGAACTTGGTTTGCCCGGCCCTGCTGGGGTTGATGGCGAAAAGGTGATAATTGGTGCAACTAATTTAGAAGAATATCAGTTGTTTTATTGTTGTATTTGATACACACACACACACACACACACGTGCATGCACCTTTTTAGAACTGAGGTTTATGCACATGAGTTGCTTTGCAATATTTGGATTGATTTGATCATCAGGGTGAAAAAGGAGACAACGGAGAGCCTGGTGAACTTGGAGAAAGGGGGGAGAAAGGAGAAATGGGCCTCTCTGGTCCCTCTGTAAGTATACAAAGTCATACATCTTCTAAATCTTATTTATTTGTTGTCATATTATCATGTATAATTTAAATCAAATCTGATATAGGGAATGGATGGGCAGAAAGGAGAGAAAGGAGACTCTATACTAGAAGACAATCTGGTCAGTACAATTGCACCCACTTTTTGTAATTGATTTATTGATATTCTAAAATTAAGAATATAGCTTATCTTTAGCTGTGGTTTTATGACTGTCTACAGGTTCAGATGATTTCACAGCCTGGACCACCAGGGCCTCCAGGTCCACCGGGACCACCTGGATACATGGTGAGGCACATTGCATAAATATGCATGATATTATGCTTTCAGTTCATTTGATAACTTAAACTGACCATACATTTTCCCTTGACTAAAGAGTGATGTCATCATTGAAATATTATAACAGGTGTTTTTTTTTAATTTTTTTTTTTTTTAGGGTCATCGTGGCTTGCCAGGCTCCAAAGTAGGTTTTTTTCGTTTTTTTTTCATTTTATACATTTATTTATTACGTATTTTTATTATTATTATAACTTCAAGCAATTTATGAAACTTTTTTGCCTTGACATGAAACACTTCGTCATAAAGCTTATCTTATTTTAAATCTCCATATGAACAGAAATATCCAGTAAAATCATACTCTATGCATTGTATCAGTCTATGGCTGTATTGAATCTGTCACAGGGTGATGCAGGGGAGTGTATTAAAGGAGAGAAGGGAGAATCTGGTGCTTCAGGAATACAAGTGAGACCACATCTTATCCCATAATGCACTACTCCAGGATTTAAAAACAAAAGCAATATTCACAAACATGTAAGACTGGCCTGTGGATGTTATGATTATGGTGCTATCCATACTCATAACATCTGTAAGCCATAACTGTACCATATCCAACATTTTATACCTATTATTATGTTTTATAGGGCCTTCAGGGTCCTCAAGGGCCCCCAGGAGCAACAGGATTAGTTGGCCTTCCTGGAACAAAGGGTGAAAAGGTCAATTCAACTAATGACTATTTTGAATGGTTTATTTCATTCTTTTTATCTCTATTTCACTATTTGAGTATTCTTTCTTTAACCGCTCCGTGGTGCTTTATGAATTCATTTTAATTAGGTTTGATAAATGTCAGAAATCATGCCTAAGCCTAACTGTAAAATAATACTACATAAGTACTTTCCAGATAAGCCACGCATAAAATAAAAATGTAGCTAAAAGTATTTTTGTTATCTTTCACAGGGAAAACAAGGAGAACCTGGATTAGATGTAAGCAGCATTTATTTATTCATTCGTTCTTACTGTACATACATCTTAAGGGTTGATCTTTTGTTTTCCAGTGTAATTTTTATTGTAATTTACTGCAGGGTTTTCCCGGCATTAAGGGAGACAGGGGCGATCGTGGAGAGAAAGGAGACAGGGTACAGTATAATATTTACCTCTAAACACCCCTAAATTACTGACTGTACATAATCAATGACTCAAAATGATCTTGCTGATTCTATTGTTCACAGGGAGATCGCGGTCCTGTCGGAAAGAGAGGGCTCAAGGGAAAGAAAGGCGAACAGGGGCCGCCGGGTCTGGACCAGCCCTGTCCTGTGGTGCGTGTTATAGTTACTTTTCTGATGTTTATATGTGTTGATACATGCTGCTGAAAATCCGGTGAAAAAACATACCGGGTAATTTTGACAGGAACAAGAAAACGGTGCCCATCTGGGAACACCGATATTTCTTTTTCCCTTTTATACTTTTCCTCACCTTTCTTCTGTATGTTTCTACAGGCTGATGTTCTGCTTCAGTTTCTCTTTGATTGGTCTCTCTAGCATGAGCGTGTGCGTCTTGTTTGTTTTTAGTCATTATGGCAGTGTATATTGTATGTGTGTGCTCTCGCTGACAGGGAGCTGATGGATGTAAAAAAGAGGCAGTGGAAACGGGGCATCCGGCCCCTGAGGCCCCCTGCCCACTGGTACAGTATATCTGCCTGCTTCTCTCTCTGCTCTGTTTATACCTGCAGATTTCTAACACTTCCTGCTTTCGCTTTTTAACTACTTCTTTTAAACTATCCTATGTCTGACATGTACATACTGGTACATTACCGTTCAAATGTTTGGGGCCAGTAAGATTTATTTATTTGAAAGAAATGAATACTTTTATTCTGCACGGATGCAGTAAGTTCAAAATTGGCTGCACAAACCATAACACATTCTTTAATTGCTCTTTTGAACATTATATTTATCAGAGAATCGCAAATCTGTTTCGAATGTTATAATTGCTTTAATATTATATTTTATATTATATTTTAAGATTCAGAGCAACATTGATAATAAGGAATTTTCCTGAGAATCAGACTGAAGACTGGAGTAATGATGCTGAAAATTCAGCTGTGCATCACAAAATGTACATTAAAAATGTATTTTACATTGTAATGATAAATAAAAGTGTTTATATAACAACATTTTATAAAACCCAAACTGATGCATTAAATATTGTCAAGCATTTATATTTTATTAATCTTACTCCATAGCATAGCTTTTGCAAGCATGCATTTTTATTATTTATTTGAGTTTTTTGTGGCGTTTTAATTTCAGGTTGAATTGTACTTATTTATTTTGAAAACATAACTATTATTAGGATTTTGTGTGCAGTGTATGCTTACAGGCAAATTGGGAAAATTGGAGATTTTTTTCAGAACCATTTTAACACATGCATTTGTTCATTAAAACTGCAATACAGTTGAAAACTTATTCTTTGCTCTTACACCCATTTTTTTCTTATATTGAAGGGTCCTGATGGACTTCCAATACCAGGTTGCTGGCACAAGGTCAGTAAAAAAAAAAAAAAAAGCTTTTATGATACTTGAATATTCCATAATCATATTTGGCTCTGTACAGTTAATTTGTGTGATTTTAACATTAACAACCGCCTATTTAAATAAATTGACTGCAGTGTGCATCGGTACACATGCCACATAGCTGTTTTATGTTGCATATGTGGATTTTTATTCTGGATTTGGCTTTGCTCATCACTAATATGCTTTGTTTGTTGTTCTTTTGCAGTGATGTGTAACCTGAGGCATGTCGTCTGTACATATTGATGTGATATATATTGCAATTTCATACAGCTTTTTCACTTTTTTAATATTTTTACATTTTTATAAAGACAAGAGACTTCGATGAACATTCATCAGTGTTATTTTTTCAACCTTCTTTATCACAAAAAGTGGACCAAACAGTGGATACTGCTTTTTTTGGTGTCCATTTGGGTTATGGAATCCAAATATTTTTTTTTTTTACATCCTGGAGTAAAGTATTGTTCACCATAACATGGCTGTAATGTGCTAGGGGAATGTTGCATGGGCATGCTGGACCGATCCGCTCAACTGAAGCCAATGCAAGAATTTTGCATCATATCCCCTTTTGTTTTAAAGGAACAGGGAATGCTTCAGAAACTCAAGAGAAAACGTCTTTCCCAGCCTTGATGTTCTTCAAGAACCCGAGGAGTTTAAATGACTTTACAGTCCCTCAAGTGACAGCGTTTAAATAATATTGTTTAATATTGACTGTCCTCAGTATGCAGGTCGAATGAGGGTGCAGACAGCCCTCGCTTTGGTCAATATCTTTCACGGAGGAACATAATTGAGCTCTTGGAGATGATAAGAGATCAGGGATTGGCCTCATGGATGCGGTTGCTCCACTGGACAGCAGCAGCAGCCTGATATAAGAGGCTTTGGCATTGGAGATGATACAGAACAGATTCTTATTTTGAGAATATCAATGAACAGTAATGTGTAATGATTGATTTCGTATGTGTTACTGTTTTATGCTTGTTTTTTGTAGTTTTTAACCCGTGAGCAAAAACACAGAGCATCTGGATGGCAACTTTTGGATCGCGGGCATTTCCTTATTAATACATTGATAACAAAATAAGTCCTACATCTGTTTTAAATCAGCAGGAATCCTGTGTTATATCGTCCCGGTTTATTTACCACTGCTTCTACACTTTGTTGCTCACATTTGTTGTGATACTTTGAGATACAGTATATGTTGACTGTGACTACCTGCCGTTGTTTTTAACATCACAATCCTTGATGCATATTCCATATTATTGTTCATAGTAATTTATGATATATACAGTATATATATATATATATACTGAAGTGCTTTTTGAAAATGGCCAAAACTGGAGGTGTTTTCATGGCCTCAGTTCAGCCAGTTCAAGGACTCAAGTTTAAGGCTGTTTTTAAGTTTGACAAAGTATTTCTCTATTATTTTTTATAGCATGAAAGCAAAGAAAACATTAGAGATTCCATTTTATCAATCTCATTTTCTTTCTTTGGCTTTCCACGATTTAACACGGAGTAAAGACATCCAGAAGAGATGTTTTTTTTAAAAGGCATTTTAGCATGTTCAGCGCACATTTCCATGATGGTGTACCCTCTTTCAGGGATTTAAAACCATAAGCTTTTCTGAAATATTTATTGTTCATATTAAAATAAGTGGTGGTCAGATTATGTAAAAGTTCTTTTAATGCATGTATGTTACAGATTATGCATTTGAATTTTTGGCTGACAAAATGTTCCAATGTTACTATGTTCACATAACTGTAAAAACAATGTGATTGACCAATAGAATTATAGCACCATTTTAGAAATGAGACAGAATGGGATGACATTTTCGGAACATTTTATTGTTTAACTTTTTGTTTATTCTTTGAATTTTTTTTTTGGAACACAAATAATGTTTGATTTTGAAGAGACTGAAAGATGATTTTGATGATGTTTTGCTGCTGAAACAGTGTTGGTATGTAATAGTTGAAATGGGGTAAGGAAAACAGCCTTATCAATTGCCTGACAGCGATTACATGCATTGGTTGGATTTTAAAGATGTTTTATAACATAGAAATTAAAGTTTGTTAGTAAATTAGTATAAACTGTCTTTCCTCTGACCTTGATCATGGTTTAAATGTGTGTGGTGTTTTAAAAGTTCTCCACAATCCACTGTAAACTCACATTCTCACTGCTTCTCTAACACTTTTCAAGGTCAAATTAATTCCTAATGGATGAATTCAAATCCTGCCTTTTTATCATTGCATGCATATTCTGTTTCACTTGAAATCTATTTCACATTGTGCAAGCAATGAGTAAGAGCGCACTTTTCTGTTCATTTTAAACAGGTTATGACATATAAAAAGTGTTTGTACCATTTAAACATCCTGCAGGTTTCAAAGCTTAAAATATCTTCCTCGTTATAAATAAAGCATTTATTAAAGCTCCAGAAATGGCTCATTTAGATATTGTGGGATATATGAACAAATATATTTTAAGTAACGCGAGTTACGTAATAATATTACTTTTTCAAAGTAACTAGTAAAGTTATGCATTACTTTTTAATTTTAGAGTAATATAACTGAGTTGCTTTTTCAGAAAAGTAATGGCAGTTACTTTTTCATATTTATTGACTGACAAGTCTCCTGACTCCATGTTAGGAGAAATCAGAAATACAGAGCATTGTAAACATCCGGGGCATTATATACACGTAGAGCAGGGCGTGGATACAATAAAATACCAAGACAACCAATGAGGGGCGGAGACCTGAGTTTGTGTGACTGAGTTCATGAATGAAAACAAAACATACAACACTGAATGTTTGCCGAGCGCTGGATTGCCATCCCCTGATCTGGGCTGGCACATTCAGTGAACTGTGCCAGCAGTGTTCTAAAGGTTTGTGCTACCCTGTGAGATTTTCCTACCTCCCATGTTTTTTTTTTATTTTTGCGCAAAAAAAATATTCTCCTAGCATCACGAAAGTGAAGTTGATCCACTGATGCCACATTTTACTGATGTTTTTTCTGGATCTGGAATCACTTCCGTTTGTTCTTCTGTCTATGGAGGGACAGATGGCTCTCTGATATCATCAAAAATATCTTAATTTGTGTTCTGAAGATGAACGGAGGTCTTATGGGTTTGGAACAACATGAGGGTGAGTAATTAATGACATTTTCATTTTGGGTGAATTAACCCTTAAAGCCCAAATAAATATTTTCCTGGCCAAAATGTATTTAATATATGTTTTAAATATATGTTGTATTTGTGATGCTCAAAATATATATATTTTTGAAATGGAACATATTGAATTTTAAACCAAAATACATTTTAAAATATATTTTAGGGTGAAGAAAATACATTTCCAACGTTACAGTAGAATGAATATGGATATCAAAATATGCTTTCTTTAAAATGTATTTAGTGCAATAATAGTAATAATGTTTACGTAAACACTTAAAAAATCGACAGTATGTTTTTACCCCCCCCCCCCCCCCCACACACACATATATATGAGTTTGTTAAGTATATTATAGAAAATGAGAATAAATTTATAAAATGTATGTTCCTTCACTGTAAAATCCAATAGTATACCTTACTTGTATACGGTATACTTACCTTTAAATAGTTGTTATACTTACAAAGATTCATTAAGTTACAGATAATTTTTGACGAATAAAATGACTTGCTGCTCTGAGTAAGCCTTACTAAGAATATTCAGGTCGCCACAACAAAACGAATGACATTAATTCACCAGTGGGGTGCAGCCGTGCGCTAATGTGCTGATAATGGGCAAAAAAACAACAGAAGAAGAAGTCCTTAAATGCCGGTTGTCACCCGCCATTAAAAAGAAGAAGAAGAAGAAGAAGAAGAAGTAGTAATGGAGGTTAGCTCATGAGAGCAAGCAACGGTTTGAATTTGCGCGCCGAGAAGATTACTGAAACCGGGAAAAAGAAGAGCGACTGCCACTGAATAAAGACTTCTACATAAAAATAATAAGGTAAGTTCAGAAATGTGTGTGCGTGTGTATGGAAATTCCGAAGTATACTTCAAGAACATGCCAAAAGTCGCCAAGATATGCTTTCAGCAGGTTTTAAAGTTAATATTTAGGTGCCACTGATATTTTTTTTTCTAATAGAGTTAATTGCTGAGGCCTATAGTAATCTGTTGCAGTGTTCCCGCTATAATTTTATAACAATGTGATGCTTTTAATCACTTTTTTTTTAGTGTTTTTTAAATTTAAAATGTTGGCTATATATTTTTAATACATAACAATATATTTTTTGTCCATTTCGTGATTATACGTTTAAGATTAATGAGCTCTTTGTCTTTCCGTAATTGGAAATAGGAATAATAGAAAATGCTGCTTTTGAGTTGGTTTTATGACCGAGATCTCAAATAGAGGTGTATAGAAATGCCCTTTCTTTCTTTCTTTCAAGCATGCAGATATTCAGAAATAAATGTTTTCACAACACCTGTGGAACTCGCTTTTAACTGAAGAATTCTTTTTCATATTTAGGACAAGAGCCTTCTCTGACCAACGTCTCGTCACACAGACCTCAGTACACTGAAGGTGAGCTATTTTATTAGCTGTTATACCCAGTGGCGGATTTAGTCACGGGGGAACGGGGCAGCTGCCCAAGGCGGCAATTTTCATGAAGCAGTTTAACTATATTCACCACAAAAAATACAATTTATATTTATTCCTTTTTTGTAAATGTTTGTAAATAATGATTTGCTGGATAAAATCTGCGAATAAGCTTATAAGAAACTTCTGTAATCTTATTTCTAAAATGATATTTCTGTGGTAACAACCATTCTTTTCTCCAGCAAATCAATTTTCCATTCAACAGAGACCCAGTGAGAGAAAACATAAGGTACAGTAACAATTTCTCTTTGAAAAAAGAGTACGACTAGCTCTATTATAACCCCTGACATTTGAAGAAAAACTGATTTTAACAATATAAGATTTAGTAACATCAAAAAATACAGAATTGAGAGACTAGTCCTTATCAATGCATCTAAGTATCATACGAGTACCTGAAGGGACTGAACCAAAAACAATTGCAAATTTTTTTTCAGTACCTGGTATTTTATAACAAGAAAGGAATTCATTGTAAGAAAAGAGTGTTCCTTCCTTATTATGTAACTGACGAACCAACTTAATACACCCTCGCAACTATCTTTTGTAAATTGATGCAAAGGTAATATAATACAAAGAATGGTGTTATGAATGTGCATTAAAAAAATTTTTTTTTTTAAATTACGATTTACGATACTGATGCATCATCAGTCTTTTGAAAAGGGTCCATAGAAAATCAAGAAATGGCAAACAACCCAATATTATGATTTTCTCACACCCTCAGATTCCAGGTTTTAGTTGTATTTCAGCCAAATATTGTTCATATATCAATGGTTATATATATTTGCAGAGACAGTTGTACTGTTATTTTAAAATGACATTATAAAAATTTGCATTACAAAATTGCTTATTGTGCTTGGCAGCAATGTTTTATTATAGGAATCAAATACCCAAACTGAGCAATATGAACAGGAAAAATGTGATAGTACAACAACATGGGAACGGTGTTATGCTGTTTGGCCTGAGATGCAAAAGCCACTTCGGTTTTACAAAATAATACATACTAAAAACAGCACTACAGAAAACAAACAACATGTCAAGTTAAACAAAGTGGAATATTGCAAAGCCAAAGCATTTCCACTACAAGGGTACAAAACGGCAACAGTAAGATGATTCCAGCTTCAGAATGTACAGCAATCATGTTAATAGTACTCTACGGTTGTGTATGATAAAGGAACATATAATACCACAAAACTCTATAAAAAAAAAAATGAAATAAAGTGTGAAACCCAGTGATAGAAATGACGTGCTTTCAGCATGCTGATACGAACAATGCTGCAGCTTATTGCACACGGGGAACCACACCACATTAAATACTACATTAATCGAATGTCAACAATTAATCAAATAAATTAGGAACCTGAACTACACAAGCAGTTCAGTGAAGTCACAAAAATGGCACTTAAACATGTTTCAACTATGTGCAAAGATGGATACCTGACGGTTTAGTCAAATCTGACTTTTGGATTGCATGTTTTATAGTGGCGATAAACAGATGTGCGCAGCAGTATGTTATGCTGCTGATGTGCTTTATAACTACTACATGTGCACTGATGAAATCCATCAATCTAATGCTGCTGAAACAGGTCTTCACAAGTATACACAAGCTTTTCAAAATGGTCCACAAAATTCCGATTTACTGTAAACGGATGTACTTATGAACGCACCTCATGCAAGCCTATTGATGATAATGCATATTTTGACAGCGGTTTTCTGTAGGTTTTTACTGTGGTCATTATAAAACCACATTAATCAAGAGCAATCACTTTATCATAGCACACAGTAATAAAAAAAAAGTAGTCTTTTGAGGGGGTAAAACAAATAAAAACAACTATTAATGAAGCTTGGCACTAATCTAAGAGATTCTACATCTCTTATCTAATTTAAAGGTAAATTATATTCGTCACATGAGGAAATTGTTGTGTTGTTACTCAAAAGAGACCCTAAAATGGAAAGTGACAGTCATGCCATTTTGTGCTGTAATGTGAATATAAAAAGTGAGGAAGCTTAGGAGAGTTCAAGACTTGTGGAGTTCAGAAGCCGGAAGGAGTGAGAATGTTCATGTCCCGGTGTCTCAGTCTGTGACAGGATGTTTTCTTTCCGTCCTCGCCGCTCATCTCGATCTTGGAAGATTGGAAGTTGGCGGGATCTTCAATCGTGAGATTTATCTGTGTTTTCATGGCATCCATCGTATTTGACTTCTGAACCCCAAAGTATGAGTGCAGCGTTAATCCCCCTGTAGTCATGGAAACAAAGTATTAAGAAATAACACTGAAATAAAACATACTCCAATATTTGCTTTATTGACATCTTGTAACATTCTATGTCTGTTTTGTTCTGTTTATAGTCTGTGTTTTTTGTATTCTTGGCTTTGTTTCATTTTCATTGTGTTTGTTTCAGTTTCAGTCTAGTCTCCCTCGTCCTAGTTCCTGTTTGCCCTTATATGGTTTTTCCTGTGTTAGATGGAATTATTAGTTGATTCCCGTCCACCTGTGTTTCCCCAGCTGTGTCTTGTCTTGTGATTAGTCTCCCTTGTATAAAACCCCTTTCTTTTGAGTTCTAGTTTGTCCGTCAACGATTATGTTTGGTTTCTGTGCTCTATGTAAGTTTATTAGTTTGTTTATTAAAAGAAAATATTATTATTTGAACTCTACGTCTCCGGCGCTCCTTCTCTTCGAACACCTAGACGTGACACATCTACTAAGAAGCAGCTGAAATATGCTATATATATTGTCAATGTCCCTATGAAAGCATACTGAAAGGATGCTGATAAAGTTGGACATGTTAACTTTAACTTGGGCAATAATATAGTTAATTTCACAATGGAATAAACTAAATAAATATTGCATCCGGGATAAGCAAACAAACCTGTGGTTATAATAAGGCATTTTTAAAAGCTAAAATAATATATCCATAGAACAGATGCTTACCAGGTTTGTTGGTTTCTGATCCTGGGTCAGTGGGGGATTTCTGCACGATGGGCCGCACTCCGAAGAGGCTCCATCGCTCTCCTCCCCGTCCACCTTCTTCATTACCTCCCATCAAAACACCTGTGATGAAACTGCTGGAGTATTGGGGTGAAGAGGACTGTAGCTAAACCAGTGCCTGTCAGGGGGGGGGGGGGGGGGTAATTTTAATTAATAA
>JAUMHG010000056.1:7206220-7230784 GCA_032359395.1 Enteromius anoplus
CGGGTGCGGGCGGGAGTGTAACACACACACTGCGGGAGCGGGCGGTAATGGTCAGAAATTTGGCGGGCGCGGGCGGGAGCGGGATGAAGAAAACAGTCCCGCGCAGGGCTCTAGCCCGCACCACGGACAGCACGCCAATCACGCTTATTGTGTTCAGTTTTCAATGAAGAAGTGGGAACTCAAGAAAATAATTTTCTTTAAAAATAAACATTAAATAACTTTCCTGTATTTAAGACATCAAAGAAATGTTCTGTATAAAAGGTTATTTTGGTAAAGGTTAGCAACCCTATTAGCAAGTGCTAACTTGGTTACCATCAGACGCCTTATTAAAAACAGGGGCTGAATTCTGAATAATATACTAGCATACATGTTACATGCATTCCAGAAATAGAAAGAGTAGTATGCTATGCTATTCAGAATTCTTCTTAGCAAATCAAGTAAACATTATATTTTAAATCGCATCAATATCTCACAACTGTTAACAAACATCTCGAACATACTTCAAAACTGCAACTGTGAACTTTCTCTGGTTTCTGAGATTACCAGATGAGATTACATGGCTGCTGTCTTGACAGCACTGGTAGGGCCATTCATATTTTTAATTGAATCTAATCTGCTCATGAGAAGCTGGTGAATAAATTCTGACTTTGCTGCTGTAATTCCCTCTAGTCTGCCCTCTTCAAACCCACATCTGTTGAGAGCAACATAAAACGGGTCCACTATTTTAAGCAGAATTCTCCATGGCTGCCTGGCTATAAAAAAAGTACAGGATCTAAGCCAAGGTTCTGGATTCTGGGCCTCAGTCTGGATAAGTAGTGTGGCTCAAGCAGGTCACATCAGCTGATGAGTGAAGATATCTGGGTCAGCCAGATAAATACATGACCGCAATGGGCTCAGAGCAGCTCTATATAAATAATTCAGAAAGGGGGAGTTTTCTTCTTTAGTAGTATATGGAAACCAGAGCATGACTGAGTGACAACCATAGTATAGGTATATGTAAAAGTCTGCAAATCTTCCTATAAATTATTATAAATAATAATAATAATAAAAACAGTAAAAAAAACAAAACACATTTTGTAGAATATTATCACAACATAAAAGCCTTAACACTAAATCACAAAATATAATTTTTTGTTAAATTAACGTTTTTCTTTTCAGTGGTAATAATAATATAAAATGCTAAATATTTATATATTCATTCTAAAGGCAATAAGTTACATAGGCCTATATTATCCTATATATATATATATATATATATATATATATTTCTACATTATCGCTGGTACAAGCCTACAACATGAAGTTAAACTGGATTTTCTGTTTAAATACAAAAAAAAGATATTTGCAAAAAAAAAAAAAATATGAAAAAAAAATAGCATTTATGAACACACACACAAAAATGAAAAACTTGTCTCATGTTTCTCCTCTAAGTGGTATATGAAGAAGATATTTTAACACACATGAATGAAAGTCTCAGTGCAACATATCATGTTAAGTTAGTGTGTCATCCAACATGGTTGTAATGCATGAACATCCATGATTTACAAAAAAAACTCCTTGCTGCTCCATAAAGCAAGCAGTGTTCCACTATCATCAGCAGTGAAGGTTCCTCAGGGCAGGATCACTGCTTCATCTCCATTTAAAACAGCTCGGTTTAGACGAGGCCAAACTCTCTAATATGGAAGCTGCTGTCTCGCGAAGACAGTGTGACTGTGAATTTCATATTAGCACTGGCATCCCATGGTCTCGGTAGACAATAAAAGCCCTGGAGATAAATAGGTCTGCACATGAGAAGCGACTCCTTGCGAGTTTGTAGAAATAAAGAGGCGATGCATGCAGAGCAGAACAGGAAGCACTGTAATGGTCAGCAAATGTACGACATGGTCTTAAATGTGATGAATGCTTTTTAATCAGACTCTCCGCTGCAGTTTATTACACGTGCGTGGCCATCAGAGAGCCGCAGCCTGATTGTGTGAGCTGTTATGATGACACCCTCACTAAATAATGCAGGAGGCCAGTGGTTTTGTGCTGTGTTTGTACTCGAGGGCTCAGGGTGTGTCCACGGCAGACTCAGCAGACGCTCTTGAGTGGGCGGCACAGAATGAGATCAGGACAACCAGAAGATTTTGGCTCCGCTTTTGTGCACTCTCAGCAAACAAACTGTCCCTTCAGAGCGTTAACGATAACTTTAAACTTATTAGCTGCAGACATAAGCTAGAAAGGCTTTATGAACAGGATGAGCTGTTACTTATCTTCCAAAACCGTGTTTACATGCTACGTGTGTGGTTTTAATAACTCTAATCATGCAGTTTTGGATATTATTTAAGTTATTGGACCATGATTTTCTAAAAGATTTAATCAGTCTGCAGTTTGCAAAGTATATATTTACACTACTATTCAAAAGTTTGGGGACAGTAAAATTTATTTTATTTTTTTTTTTTAAATAAAAAGCTACAGAAGGCTAATATTTTGAAGTATTATTACAAAATGTAAAATATAATACGTTTAACTACTATTTTTTAAATAATTTATATGTAACATGAAGTATGAACTATGTATTGTTATGTAGCTAAGTAAAAGTAGCCTACCGTATGTAGTTTTTATGTTTTTGTGACTTTGGAGCCCCCTACATTTCAGTGGGTGGAAATCACTGTCGTAAATAGGCTATCCCGCTGTCGTAATTGTACACGTGCCTTCGCTGCTGTAAAGCGATGGTGTATTTTGTACCCGTTTAACAAACTTACAAGTTCTTAAACAGATGTTTTGGGGAGGCCTTGGGACAGAAAAAGTAGCCATTCGCCGTATTAAAAGTCAGCGCCATAAAAATTAACCAATATTTTAAGGTAAAAAAGCTACTTTATTTAATTAATAAAAAAATCAATATTATTTTTAAATCTTTAGTGTCATCTTTCGATCTTTCAAAAATTATAATTTTATTCTTGATTTGCTGCTCAAGAAATACATAAAGACATTTTTAATGGATCACCGATTTCACAAGTCAAAATGAAAAAAAAGAAAGTGAAAAAAAGGGAGACCGGCATATTTCACAGAGGCGGAGCTAGAAGTTTTAATGCATGCGTATGAAGAACTGAAGCCAATAATAATGCATAAAAAAATGCATTATTATTGAAAAAGCAATACAACAAAAAAATAAAGAAAATGACTTTATGTGTGTTTATGTTCAGGTTAGTTTGGGTGGGTTTGGTTCATTTGAAACCCTGTTATAAAAAACTAAACTGTTACTGTCATGGAGAAAGACGTGTAGGGGAGCTACTTCTTGATATTGCCACGCCTGTAATAGTATGTCATTGACTGACTAAAAGATATCAGAAGAGAGTTTCAGTCTGCTGATTGGCTGGTTTTCTCAGGGTTCATGCATACATGTATACTCTTGCAGTCACATTTTGTAAGAGACATGTGAGCTAGAACATTGGTTTAACTAAATGACGAAGCATCACAGTGCTAGTAAGGGGGCAAGAGGGGGTCTCGCCCAGGGAGTAATTTCATGTAAAACCGCTACTGCACATGCCCACTTTGTACAAAAAATGCCCTGACGCAAAAAAACTGATGCAATTTCCGCTGTTTATATTTGCAATGTGTGGTCTTAAGAGATGTGTTAAATAAATAAGGGATGTTTTAACATAGTTTTGGGAAAAGCACGCTGAGTGTCAGCACAGCCGGTACCCTTTAACGCTCATTAGTATCATCGCCCACTAGCCTATCAACTATTCCTAATTTCATTTATCCGCCTCGGCTTAAATACCATTGTCTCACTCCTCTCAGTATCTAGTTACGCATTATCCCGCCTTCCTCCCCTTCTCCGCCTTTTATTTCACACCTTCAATGGGGGGGCGAACGGGACCGAGCCTCGCTCCGAGCTCTGCCCTCGCTAGGGTTACTACCAGCAGGGCTCGGAGCCTGCCGAGCTCCCGACTTGCTCCCCGGACAGCACGCCAAATTTGCTTATTTATTTGCTCACTTAGAATGAAGAAGTGCGAATTCGTGAAACAAATATTTTGAAAACTGGTAACACTCTTTCAAAGGGCACGCCATGCTCAGTGACCTTCTGAAACAAACTAACCCTGGAACATAACCTGCTACCGAGCAGGTTATCTTCAGAGAGTAAATTCCTATGGTTACATACATACCCAGAAAGTTTTTGAAACCGAAAGTTGAGGTTATCCACTAACTTACCCTTAAACTTACCCGGCTATGACACATAACCTACTTTTTGGAATACACCCCAGGATTCTTTGATGAATAGATATAAATATATAAATAACTTCTGTGATAAAATAAAAGTGACTTGACTTGACTTGATAAGTGTTTAATGTTTAATAAAGCGTTTACGTTTGATTGAACTGTGCATCCCTGAATAAAAGTTTAATTTCCTCCCCAAAATATGCATCTCCATCTTTCTAATGATAGACCTAAAAAAATCAAACAACCTAAAACAAATCAAAACTTAACATCCAAGTTCAAAGAAACTCTTTTAAACTATGTATATCAATATTTATTGGCTGCTTTTTTTCCTTTCGCAGTTTAGTTTCAGTTACATAATTTATCTCAGCATTTTGAAAGGACATATACACATATTTACTTCCATTCAACATGTTCCTTTAAACCACATGTATTGTTCTGCATGATAATACCTCTATACTGCATGGGCTTCTCAGCACTAACAACCTATTATACAATCAAAGTGATATGGAAAAGGTAAGCCAACAATCAAAGAAATACCAAATGTATTGTCCCTGTAGTCTTTAGAAAAGCAGGGGATAATTGTCGGTTTCCTTGACCCAGGGTTGCTTTGGTTGTAATGGCAATACATCTACGTATCCATAGAAAGCAGGGCTAGAAAAATGGAGACAATTTGATCAACATTCCCATTGCCTAAAATACAAACAAGGCTGTTCATAATGCAGCATGACCAAAAACATACAATACAGGAATACAAATAAATTCAAGGTGTAAGAAAATACTGATCATGGCATTAACACAGCTCTACTAAATATATACTGTAACAATTTACACCGTCATTTTGAGGCCTTCCTGCCCATTATATCTGAACGTGACAGAGGAAATGTACTATACATAACACCATTCTCTCAACCCAAAGTACTCTCTGGGAAAATACATTCGAATTCAAAACAGCCAATTTGTTCTCCCTGGTTCTGTTCAGGATGATAAAGCAAGGTTTTAGAAACATTTTTCGGTCCTCTGGATGTTTTTACATCATTAAGATTACTCCAGTATTCCTATTAACTGTGTAACCAAATTAGAGGCTGTGATTGCGTATTTATATTTGAACTTTTTCTGGGAAGTATCACTTGTTTGAAATCAGTGAGGATGTGTTTCCTTTGAGAAAAATCTCAGCAAAAAGCCTGGAAGATTTGTATGTACTTTATGCATTTAAAATGTACTGTATATTGCCCTTGTTCCATACACACACACACACAAAAACAAAATCAAAAAAACATCCCTGAAATAAAACTGTGACAAATTCTGAGTTATAAATTTACTCATTTGGGCTTGAAACTAAACCGCTGTAAAACCTATTGCCAAAGACTAATGACGACACAGCATTCCCGTAAAAACAGCTGTAATTTAGAGTAAACTATTTTCACACGATCTAAACCATAAGCTGACCAATATAAGCATGTGGAAGCATGCACAAGCATGTGTCACTGTACAACACCTTTATTATGGCTCTGTGTCAACCGCAGTGTTAGTGATACAGTTGATTTCCGTTTTTGTAATACTGAAGAATTCGAAATAATACTTTCAAAAGAATAGAGCAACCAAAAATGAACTTATTGTCTTACTCACCATGTAAGTGTGTTGTTCCACACTCCCCAAAACTCTCCTTTCATGTTTCAAGGAAAAATATCAACATATGGGCAACATATATATTAAATATATCAACACATATAGTTTTTAAACTATTCATTTAGTTAATAAAATAATTAAAATATTACTAAACTATAACAGTATCTCAGTGATACTAAAATAACACTTCGTTTAGTTTTTGTTTGACGTTAAGGTGAGTATATAAAGAGAGAATTCTCATTTTTGGGTGAACTATTACTTTAACTTCAGAAGCAGTGACTCTGAAGTTGGAAAGACTGCAAACACTGTACTTTGTTTGACTCTATCTGGCCCGTGGTATGACTACAAATGTCTTGGAAACCATCTTAGCCTAATATGGAAATGGTTACGAAATAAAGCAATATTCCACGGCTCTACGACAAAGTGTAAACAACAAGGCCATCAGTGAAGAATCAGCTAAAGCCTACTTAAACGTGACTCAACCCCTCTGGGATATAAGAATACTAAACGGAAACACAGCTTACGTTGTGGTAAAATAATATTAGCAATTAGCTCGTTAGAAAAAGCCTTTTTTCGTAAAGGGGTATTTGCTGTGAAACACTGAAACCTGGACCAGTGATGGTGCTTTCTTTAATGGAAGTGGCATATGCCTGTCTGACGCCGTCAAAAGCTCTACGCGATCCTTTCGAAATACTCCTGAGCGACTCCTGATTTGGGGATTATAAATGTAGGATACCCCAAAGCTTGTGAATCTTTATAAGCATGATTATCCATCCTACAGTACCATGTTCTACATAATAATCACGAGAAGCACACACAGGATATTCACAGCAGTCTTTACAGGTTCATGTCACAATTACTCCCTCAATCTCACGTCTAACTGAAGTGTATTTACAGATTTGAATTGGCACTTGACAAATACATACGGACGTCCGCCGTTAGCTCTTTGCTTCAAAAATATGATTTTAACTGGCAGCTCTCTGCACTGCTCCTGGAGGCTGTTCGTGTGTTCTTTCGCTTTTTAACATTTCCTTTCTTTGTACATTTTTTTTTTCTCGCGTTATAGGAACAAGGTGCTCTTCTCCCTAGCGTACGGGCTTGACGTTTCCTCGTTGCCTGGGGAATTAAGAGCCTTTAGTCCAGAGAAAGCAGAGGCTGCATGTTTTCTTCTTCGCTTTTCACTTTTTCTGGTCGTTTCAGGACACCTGGTTCCACCACGGACTGGGACCTGTGGGTATAAATAAAATATGAATAAACCAGATTTCAAGATGCATTGCTGAGAAATGAAAAACTCCACTGAAGAGCCAGGATACAAAATGTAAACTTCAAAATAATCAAGAAAAGTAATGACGTGACAATGAAAGGTAAAAATGTATTAGGTTATTATTTATTATTGTTCGAATCAAAATAGTAATTTTGACTAAATAGTAGTCAAAATCTACATGAGTTTGTTTCATCATCTAAACAGATTGGGATAAATTTAGCTCTGCAGTGATTGGGTGCCATTAGAATGAGAGTCCAAACAGCTGATAAAAACATCTAAATTATTCATAAGTAATCCAAACAACTCCATCAATTAATATCTTGTGAAGTGAAAACCATGGGTTTTGGTCAAAATACAAGTCCATATTCATAATAAAACTTCCTCTGCCCTCTCCATGCCCTGTTGTCCGCAAAATCTACCAAAATATTTGTTTGTCACGATTTTTGCTCCTAATTCAGACAAAACAACGTTTATCATTTGGAAAAAGTCATATTATGGATAAAGCCCTTTTTTCTGCTAAAAACAAGCTAAAAACATCTTGATGGATGAAGGTGTTGTCATGTATTTATCAGCTGTTTGGACTCTTGATTTATTAATATATTTCCTCAAATCTGTTCGATGAGAAAACTACAGTAATCTACAGCTTTGATGTCCTGAGAATCAGTAAAAATGAAATATTCCTTTAAAGTAAAAGAGAACTTAACCAAAAACTGAAATTCATTCAATATTTTTCAGCTGAAGTAGACAGTTAACTGTCTCACAGTGACAGACAGACAGACAGTAACATTCACTCTCAGACTTTTGGACACCAATGAAACATTTAGGTACATAAACAGAGCACTGCATGTTCGGTAGTGCAAATTAATGATGCATTGTGCATGTCACAAGCATTTAAAGTGAAGGATGTGTAATGGAACATGTCATCTTAGTGCACTGTGTTGGCCTACTTTTGATTTAGCCCTCACGTAGAGGCATAAGAAGCTTTGAGGGCAGTGCGCTGTCGTTCGTCACATGCAGATCTGGGGCACTTTCCTCTTACTGACGCACTTATGTATGAACCATGATTGTAATCATGAAAATTCAACAACAGCTGTTTCTTATCTAGCAACTGCTAGATTTAACAAAAGTAATACATTTTTCACTGCATTTAACTTCAGGGATGTGATGTATTTGATGTACTTAATATTCCGAAGGAAATAATGTAGGACAGGGTGATTCCACCGGGAGCTGACTGGATTGTGAAAAGTGGGCTATGATATGTTAGAGGTAATATACAGTTCTAAGTCATTAGTGAGAAACATTAATTGCAGGAAATATGCAAGAAGTATTTATGAACACTAAAAACACTTTCCTTTATTAAAAAATGTGCAGTAAGCGGTTGTATTTTTTTTTCTTTCTTTCTGAAATATCAAACATGAACTAAACTACTTGAGAGATATCACTGAAATGGGTGTCTGGAGATATCCCACCTGTCTCTGTGACAGACCTAGACTCAGCAAACAGCAAAAAATGTCTGTGGCAAAGTCTGAAATCACAGCAACCTTCCCACGATAATAACACAAAATATCTCTTGAGGATAATGAACTACCTCTTTTTTTCACCTAACAAATCACAGAATGACGCACATGAGCTGTTAAACTAACGTCACAGCAAGAATTCAAGCTATTTGAACGCAACCCAATGCAAACACAAGAAAAAAAACATGTTGGCAGAAAAAAAAGTGATGTCTGTATGACCTTTCCAGAGCAGACAAAACGACGAAGTGTGCTTTTAATTACTCTGAATAATTTACCCTTTGGAAGATTGTGGGAGGTGTTAGCTTTTTAAAATCAGACTCACACTCATTTTAACACAATGACATTTTAGAGAGTATTAGAAAGTGGAAATTTAAACCACAGTGAATACCTACAACACTATTGCTGTATTCATTACTAACTGGAAGTAGAAATGTCAGTGGTGATGCATGTTGCACGTATAAATTTGACAACAGCTGCAGTGACAAATTAATTCATTATCTTAACACACTGTGTGTAATAACAACAACAATATATATATTTATATATATGTAAAAACAATAGCTACAATTACATTAGCTACAGTGATTTCTACAGTATATATATATATATATATATATATATATATATATATATTGTACTGGACACATGGTTTATCATGTGGGGATAATGAATAAAACAAATATTTGGTTATGTTAAGAATAATAAATTAAATTGTAGTATGTTTATTTTTTGTATGCAACCAATAATGTATTTGAGCACTATATAAATCTACAAAACAGGACTGTATTTTCACCTGCGTCTGATGTTTAGGGGAAGAGGGGAGGGACAGTGCTGATGTTGAAAGCTTGTCCTCTCTGAGTTTCTCCTTTGGCATCTTCAACTCCTATGAAAAGCAAAGAAAATGTGTGTAATATGTAACGTTAGCCAAGGGTGCGTCATAAAACTGCAGCTCCCTCCCATGGAAAATGTTTATCATGGTCTATTATCATAGTACTATGTAAAACAGCAACATAAAGTGACGCAATGGTATTCATTTAGCGTTATGACGACAGATAACAAATATCTTAGATATTGCAAAAAACAAAACAAAAACGCTTTTATGGGAAAGAAAACCACAACTGAAAACAAAACATAAATATATATAGATTCAGGCTAAATGATGTAAGTTAATGCTGGAGCTTCTAGGCCAGGGTTCCTCATATCTTACCCTGGAGGTCCGATGTTTACGCACAGTTTAGCTCCAACCCCGATAAAGCTTATGCAGTGTATCGGGCCTCTAGGGTAAGATTTGATGAACCCTGTTCTAGGCCATGATACACCGGTCTAACAACATGAACGTTAACGTACCTAACCGTTCCTAACAGATCATGTGCAACATTATTATGTTACTATCAGATTATAATGTCTAACAGTGACCTTAATTCAGCTCATTTTGAAATGTATTTGATATATTTAATTTAAGAGGCTCTTTAGTGGTTACATGGCTGCGATCCACACACCAGAAGCTTCTGAGCGCTGATAAACAGGCCGTTGTTTACAAAAAAGATCTTACCTTTTCCGCTCTATAGCTCGTTTATTATCCGACCCAGCGGGGTCTTCCATCTGTTCCATGTTTATTAAGTTAAATATTCGTTGGTGGTATGCTGATGAAGTCGGAAACACCGAAAAATCTTGGTTAAATTCGGTTTTTGTAGGCGAGCGAAAGGATATCAAATCGAGAAAAAGAACAGCACGTACTGCCAGAATGACGTAACGTTACCGGAAGTTCAGCGCTACAAAATAAAGCAAGAATATGAAGGCGTCGACTTCCGACACACCTCCAGCACAGCCCAATCAAAGGATATAGAAGACATGTACTCTTTGGCCCTACGAAGGCGTCAACAACCCTTTTTTATATTTAGATACGCCTAGTCTGATAATAACAGACAAATAAAGTCAAGGAGAAGAGTTGTGACATAAGCTGTACTCCACTGGAAAGAGCAACTCTGCATAAAAGCAGACAAATTCATATTCTTGTGGAATTTGAACTTAATCTTATTGAAAATCATAAGAAGAAATAATAATATGAATATTAATTAAATGAAGATGAAGATTAATTAAAGATTATTTATTTCTGGCGTCACATGAAAGGCACTGTATTTTGCATAGGACAACATTTTTATTTTTTAAAAAGAAACAAAAATTAAGCTAAATAAAAAATTACAGTGGCTTTTTTTCTAACTTACTATGCAGTGTGCAATATCAAGCCACCTTTACATCCACATTTCCATGATAAACATAATAAAGTGAAATGACATTCATGTAAACCCGATTTAGGGTGTAATTGCATTTTTACAGTATGAATAAATACGTTTAACTACAATAAGAAAATGACAGAAAACCAGTACATTGGTCATAGCAGGACATAAAACATGAAAGGTAAAATTATAATGAATTTTCCAGATTTTTTTTTTTTTTTCCCAAACAAAAAAAAACCTTAAGATACATATTTACATGTTTATAGGTTATTTAAACCTAAATGCATTCCCTGGGTTAATGCCCGTATTAAACAGAACATTTAATCAAGCGTAATCTAAAAATGCAGTTAAGAGAATATTTGTTTCTCACATTTAAGATTTCAAAAACAAAGCACCATATGTAATTTTAACCCTTTCTTGTCCAGCATCATCGCAAACACCCTTGAAAACAGGTTATATTTTTACTTCTTACACAGTACATCATATACATATTATTTGACTACAAAGAATTTAACCTAGTGCTATACAATTCATATTTTTTGAATTATTATTGCTTTTTTTGATATTCCTTTCCAGAGCTGTTTATCTGAGTACAGATTATCCATACTACTAAATTAAAATGGACTGACAGCGTTAGTTCAAGACTAGACAAATCTGCTCCCATTTTCCACTTCATTCTATATATAATATTACTTACAATCTTTTACTACTGCGTGCAAAAATGTACATTTCATATTCTTGGTGCAAGATATGCTTTCAGACGACCCATGCTCTTAGTGGATTATAATGCCATACTTAATAGTTGTTTTTGTTGTTGTTGTTGTTTTTCTTTTCTCTGAGGTCTCTGTAATAAATAGACATAAAAAAAGCAAATGCAACATATGGCACAGGAATCGTGGAACTGCACCCCCTGAAAAAAGTTGGAAGGGATCCTTCATTTTGTGTTCAAGTCAATAAGGCGGGCATCACTATGAGTGATGCAGTTTGATTGGTCACTCTCAAGGACATCTTAAAGGTGCAAAATTGATCAATATAGCGCTTCAATAATCTTCAGTGCAGATCAGGTCTTTCCAGCAACTTCCCTTTGGAACCTAAAACACAATCACATTTCAAATGACCAACTAATGACTGAAAATTACAATTATTATTATTCCTAACATCATGGTTAGTGCTAGTGCATGTTAGTGCTTAGGATCTCTGCCTTCTGATTACCTGACATTTTGAAAAGGCCCAGAAGGGGGCATCAGATTGTATTTGCCTTTCTGCAACATGGCTGGTGACACTGGCATGCCATTCTTAGGCGGCATCTGTGTGAAACACGGCAAATGTTTTACAATGTGCATTCATAGTCAGTAAGTAGTTCATTTATTATGTGTGAGATGTTATGTTTTGAGTCACATGATGTTCTGGTAAGCTCATGGCATGATATCCAAGATGGCAGGACTAAATGGATAGATACATTGTACAATAGAAAGGTGCAGAAAGCGTATATCCAGATGCTTTTAGGTTGTCTAGCAGAAGATATGTTGGGATAATTATATCTGCTGACAAATGTATTGTTCAGTGACTGTCTTGGAATACATGGGCATTGTTGGATGTTTAGAGAGAAAACTACTTATGGGACAAACAAGGGAGATCAGAAGAAATGGGTATTTGCTGATTTTTCATGAGTTTGTATGAACAAGGAACTCTTGCAAAATGAACTGATTAGCATTATGCTAGTGATCTGAGAAAAGGAATTTGAATAGCTAAGTTTGGTTTAATTCTAAATTGATGAATGTCATTTGTCATGTGAACACTTTTCCTTAATTGAATTTTTGGACCGGGTATTTTTTAAATTTCTGAACTATTTTGTATCTGTAGTTTGCTTAGAAGTGAATCCTATGTATAGTTCCCTTGCTGTTGGTACCTTAATATGTCAACCATATTAACTTGGTTTTATACTCCATTGAATGTGTGAATCCTTTGTAGGGTGGACTGACTCAAAGACTTGAAAGAACATTTACCTGATTAAATAACCAGCAAACAGTTAAGTCAATCCACTACATTTAGGCAGATAGACTAATTGTTAGGAAATATTGCTCAGAAAGACACTCACCTCTGCAGGCTGGGAGGGTTTGGTTATAGGACAGGGTGGAGGGGGTCTGTTGGGTGGTAGCGGTCTTGTTTTGGGGGGTGCTGATGGAGACTGCTTGGGCAACTCTGAATGCTGAACACTCTGCTTGTGTGCAGCGTAGGCTGGGATTGGAGGTGGTTTCACAGTGGGGCGAACGACAGAATGTCTGGATCTAGGTGGGCCTGTAGGACTCGCTCGAGGACTGGCCTGAGGAATGCAAATATAATATAATATGAATAATTGATTTTATCATAACAATGAATAAGGATTGTTGGGATGGTGGAATGCCTGCACCAATTCAAATGAATTTTCTACACTGTCACTGTCAAGTAATCAAATCGGAGATATTTGGTCACACTGTGTAGTCAATATTCAGTATTTCTGCAGTAGTTGCTATAGTAATGAATGAATGAATGCCAAAAGACATAGAGTCGCTGTAATTGCATTGAAAGATTTTTTCTCTCTGCTTGCGTTTTTATTATAGGCTGATATTCAATCCCTGAAATTGATTTTCATGGGTATCTTTGCTCACACATTGTACGAGGCATTTCTTCCTAAGCACTGGTTAGTTTGACAGAATAAACTACTTGCTATCCAGTTTGCCTGTTCAAGCAAAGTGATTTTAATTAGATGAATCTGTGTTTATTTATATTTTTGAATTAACTTAAGATATAAAATATTAAATGCTTTCATTTTATTTGACATTTTAGTAATTTAGTTTTTTTGGTGCTTTTTAGAATATTTATTTTTAGTTTTATTCAACTTTAACTTGTTCAGTTTAGTTAGTTGTCAATGGAAGATTTTCAATTTTAAGCATGGTATTTTTTAATATCATTTTTTTTTTTCAGCTTTATTTCAATTAAAATTATTTTAATGGCGTTAGTCTTAGTTAACAACAGTACTGATATAGGTTGTTTTTTTTCAACCACTAAATTGGATACAGAAAATTTTTGTTTGCGGTCGGAACAAAGCTAACGATCCACGAAACTCTGCTTTTGGATGCATATACTGTAAACCCAAGCTGACAACAAAACAACTTCACACCTGTTCATCAGCATGAGATTTCTTTGGCAGGAACACTGGGTTGGTATGACCTGTCGTGTGACTTTTAGTCTCAGGGGTGTCTGGAACACTGACAAGAAGAAAAATAACACATTTCCTAATGCAAGAAGTGCCAAAAACATGAAGATCACTGCTTGAATGTGTTGGCATTTCACAGTTAAGTGTTTACTTGATGCATATTTGGGGAGCAGGAAGCGTGGAGCTTTTGGTAGAAAGGAAATTGTGTTTGCATCGGCACCAGCAGACACCAAGGATAGCCAATCCCAGAAGGAAAAACAGGACCAGGAGAACCAGAACAAGATAAGGGTTGCCTGCACAAGATAAGACAAGAACAAAATGCATCAAGAAAAGAGAAAATTAAATATAACATTGAGTGATATTCATTTTTATTCATTGTCTGTTGACGTACTGTGTGTGATCACAGGCCCACTGTCCAAACTTCCTCCTGAACCAAACGTCTTACAAAACGGTGGTGCCCAACCAGTGTTACAATGACAGTTGTGGTTATTATTACAAAGCTGCAGGAAAACACAACATTTTTTGAAAAGAAGTTTAAAGGAATACATCACTCAAAAATTAAACCTAAAGCTAAAAAGAACAGACTAAAATATGGACCATTATATTAGACTTATTGCATTAGTTTTAATGTGGCTACAGTAATTAATGATATTTGATATTTAATATGATTTATTTCTTTAAAAAACAAACATTATTGCTTTAGTAGACTTTGAATATATAGCACACAGAATGTATGGACTGCAATGTTTTCTTCAACACAAGAGGTGGGCCAGAGCACAGTTCAGTTGGGCTCGGGTGTTGTTCGCTTCAAATGTAGTGTGAGGGCTAACCGTTTTTATTTAATTTATTTTTTAATAGGATATGTAAATAACATTTAAACAACATTATTACAAAAAAATAAAAATAAATAAAAAACGAGCATCAAAACCCAAAAACAGAGCTCCAAAGATGAAAAAAAAGGAAGACAAATGCCAATTACAGATTCATAATATCTTGCAATCTACATAGCTTTTATATCTTTATAAATAAAAAATTCATCTTGGAATGACTCTTTTTTTTTTCTTAAAGACTTGTTTTATTTCTTTGTTTATACAATTTTTATCCAATACATTTTTCCCATTTATAAGGAAGTTACAATTAACTCTTAAATGTAACTAATTAATTATGCACAAAACACAATTTCCAGGTCAAGAGTGCAATTTTATGGGTAATTTTAGATTTTATAATTTTAGAAAAGAAAATCAAGACCACCTATCACCATCTTAAAAATAGTATGTGGAATAAAAAACCAAATTGAATCAGGATTAATCACACACTTTTTTGGTCACCCTAAAGTAACATAGTGACCTATGTTACCCAGTAACCTGCATTCAGTGGAAACGATTAGACATATTTAAAAATAATCTAAATACACCACACACTTTCATCATATCCTCAACTGAACTCAATGCGTGAACCACATTGGGATATAATTATTAACCTATGTGATTAAAGGGAAGAATAGTGAGTCATTTTTTTTTTCACTTATGGTTATAAATAAGTGGGTATTTACTGTTAGAGGACATGCTTCAGCAGCTATACGATGACCATGTATGTACAATAAAGCTCAGCTGGCTCTACATTAAAGCAATAAGAACTTACGCCGTGGCCATGACATTTGGCACTGCATTCATCGGCTTGCAGGAAGGACACATTGCGGCATTCACCTTCAAAACAAATCTGTTCAAATAGAAAATAAACCAAAAAGTTAATGTAGTAAGTTAGAAATACACTTAAATTGATATTAGATCTATTCAGTCTATAAGTACCTACCGCTTTCTCCCCACATTTGGTCCCAGTCTGAACCAGGCCCGGGTCTAGTGTGTCACTCCGCTCCTCTTTACCTTGATCGCGCTGGTACACATGTGTCCCTCTGCACAGGATCTTCTGTTGACCGTCCCGGATGTTGGTGTCTATGGGAACGGCATTGGATTCTAAAGGCTTGCTGGCAGCACTCAGACACTGAATCTTCCCACATTTAGCATTTCTAAACATAAGACCAACACTACGTTAACATGCGTTAGAACAACATTAATGCTTTTCAAAGAAATCAAAAAGACAATAAAAGCAGTACTTTTTAAAAATATCATTCAAATGTAAATTAACTAACATTTGAATAAGGGGTCGACGGGTTAATACATTTCACTTCATGTCATACCGTGTATGTATGTGAACGTGACAAATAAATTTGAATTTGGTTATCGGTCATTTTTAAAACCGATTTGCCAGTTGCATCATTTAAAATCTTTAAAAAAAAAGGGTTTGTCAGAGCCCATGCTATTCTTAAATTTGACAGTAGTTTTCATTTTTACACCAGACTTCATGGGCGTAAATCCTATCCGAAGGTTGCCCCCCCCCCCGTAAAAATACACGTACTTATACTTTAAAAAAGTGGTTTGGCCCACTGCCTACTATCCCAGTTCATCTCACCTACCTACGCTACACTTGTATGTGATTGTGTCTCTGTACATTAGTAGTTGTTGAACTCCAGTAAGTAGGGAATTTTGTTCACTTTAAATTAAGCGATTCTCTTTAATGTAGTTAATGCTGATTCGTTAATAAATTAGTTGTGGCAAAAATGCTGATTAGAGATGTCAATTTCCACGAATCTGCTATGTTAGCAATTAAAATGTTACTTATCTATTTAACAATATGCCCGCAAATTGTATAAAATATCCCAGAATCTAGACCAAGCGGACATTAATGTCTGCATTGTGCATCTTAAAATGCGCGCATAAGACGGAGTGAAGAAGAGAGAGACCTTGCGTGTATGTGAACTGTGTGTGCGTGCTAGATAGAGAGCATCCTGATTGGTTTATTAAGTAAAATTAGCCAATCAGCTTTGAGTGTGGGCAGGCTTTTATTTCTTTTCTCGGGGACCGAAGTTATCAGTTCAGCGCAGCCTACGAGATCGTCGTGGCAGAGAGAGAGAGAGAGAGAGTGTGACTCGACTGTAAACAACATAACACACATTGCTATAGTTTTGAAGAAAAAATCTGCATTTTCCTTAAACCAGAGAAAAACGTATAACTGAAAATAACCATGATGCAGTCTCCATGCTACAATAATGATAGAAGCAAGGTTTTCCACAGTTTTTAAATACAATATGACTGAAATATTTGTGTCCCCTTTCAAAAATTGCTCGCCCCCTACTGTTAAATGGAATTTATGCCCATGCCAGACATATATATTGGTTAATGGTTTACTTGTTCTGTAATAATTGGGCCTGAAAAACAAACATTGGTTGACTAATTTAAATCTTTTAAAATGGCAAAGATGACCTTTCAGCACTTTTCAATGTCACATGAAATCATTTGCTGGATTGGTGCTCAAATATGAATAATCTTAATTATTTCAACACTGATAATAATAATAATAAAAATAAGAAATATTTTTGAGCAACAAATGTTAGTAAGATTTCTGAAGGATCATGAGACTGGAGTAAAAATGCTGAAAATTCAGCTTTTTCAGCACAGGAATAAATTACATTTTAAAATGTATTACAACTGGAAGCAGTTTTGTTTTAATGACAGTTCATAGTATTCCTGTTTACTACATTTTTTTCAAATAAATGCAGCTTTGTTAAGCACTTATTTTATGAACATTAAAAACATATAAGTTATTTCAAACATTTGATTGAGCTCTATTTATAACTAAGTACATCTCACCTTTCGGTGCATTTTCTGTATGTACCCATGAAACTGCCACAGTTTCCATAGCGATCGCCTGCTTTATTTACCTCAGTAAAGCAAAGATCAGGGCCAGGACGGGCATCTATGACACAGAGACAGAACAACAAACACATCATCTCATGTCTCAAGTTAATGGTTATGTAAATGTTATAATCTGTAGTATATCTCAGCTGGACTCAAATGCTTTCTTTAAAGGCTACAGAGAGCAGCAGATGGCCTCACATTCAGATAAAAGATTACAGCCAAGCACAGTGTCTGTCCTACAGTACATTGACACATGGTTTTCTCCTGGAAGGATGTAATTGTAATTTATTCTTGTCAACCAAAGCTATATTTTCAGCATCATTACTCTTTCAGAATTCATTCTAATATGCTGATTTGCTGCTATTTTTGTGGAGACTGTGACTCACTGAATACTGTGTGGTTGGTTTTATGGTGTTACTTATGGTGACATTAGCACCACACAGACCTTTGCCCCAGAGAGAGAGGCACTGCTGCTCCAGCGTCAGACAAATTCCTGTGTAACAGTAGGCACTGCCACCCGCACAACTGCTGCCATCCACCAGGTAAAAGTTAGCAGGACAGGACTCTGATTTCCCATCACAGTACTCAGCCAGGTCACAGGAGCCCGAAGGTGGACGGCACATCACTCCTGGATTCTTCAGCTGGTCAAGAGATGTGAAAAAAAATGATCAAACCACTTTTAACATTTGAGAACCGTCTACGTTTTACACAAAGGTGTAGATAGAAAGCGTGAGATGAGTTTGGCAGGGGTTTCACCTTGCACTCATGACAGCAAACTCCATGTGCGCACTCAGCTCCAATCTTCAGAGTGCAGTTGTTGGCATTACAACAGGGACTCGAGCACTCCTTTGTAGCAGAGGAAACAGAAACGACAAATGTGAGAGTGAAAGATCAATAGATATAACAGCGTGGGAGGAACCGGGACAGAGGAAGCAATGAAACTCTCTCCTGACCTCCACTTCCCCACAATCACACTCTTCTCCTTCCTCCAGGTATCCGTTTCCACAGCGCTGGCCCCCATACATGTCCCTGGTGTTGGGAGGATTGAACAAGCACTTCCCCCCGCCGGAGCTCAGGTAGTGGTTCAGCTCCTTCTGATTGCATAAGTTGAAGACGCTAGGGAACGGATCCCTGAAGAACATTGACTTTTATGTAAAGTTGGTTTAAAAGTGATAGTTCACACAAAACGCAAATTATCGTTAACTAATGTTGTGAAGGCTTAAATTGATATAGTATCTCTCACCCTGTGGCAGCAGCCATAATGCAGCCTCCTTTCTCGGGCTGAGCGAGACAGCACCCTGGGCTATCGTGGCTCATACCAAAGTTATGCCCCATCTCATGTGCCATGGTGGCAGCAACCCCAACAGCACTGTCTGAGTGGTCCTGCAGAGAGAGAGGCAGACAAAACTAAAACTCAGCGCATGTGGCTGTAAAAAAATAAAAACTATAAACTGGAATAATGCTGTTGGTAAATTTACCGAATTGACTCCCCCGGACTGGTATTCAGAACACATGGCTTTAAGGGGAGCCAGACCAATGATGGTGCCCTGAAAAGGAACACCCCTACAAACACAACAAAAACAACTGATGAAATAACAATAAAGCCATGAAGGAACCAATCAAACCAATGCACTGACTAGCTGGAACTACCAAGGCAGTCATTTTGACCATTTTAAAATTGAGTAATTTGATACATTGATTGAAATAAAACCAATATAACTATAATTCCCTGACTTTTAGTATTTCTACCTTGAATGGCACAGGGGTCAAATAGATCGTTTGCATCACAAATAGTGTATAATTTCAAGATACGTGTTGTTTTTATATTCTAGTTCTAAGCTAAAATATACTTTTGTAACAAAAAAGAAAAACAAAAGAAAACTGGTGGACCGCATTTACGCAAAACTGTTATTCACTGACGAGCTGCACAAATTCAAGTTCATTATCAGCGTGATTTTGCGCAGCTCGTCGGTGAACTACGGCTCTGCTTAGTAAATGCGACTCAACGTAAAATCACGCACCTGATGGAATTTACCAAGGATTACAGAACCGGCTTTACTGACAAGATGCGCATTACAAATCGCACAATGATTATGATATGCCTTCTTGGTATGCTATTGAGCTAGTTTTTAAGTAGCAATTGGGTGGGTTTTGTTGTGAAAACCTGGCAACCCCTTACTGGTGTAAATCCACGGTAAATTCGGATGCAGTCATTAAGAATAAAATAACGTTTTTTAAAACTTGCTTGATGTTTTTTTTTAATAGTACAATGACCTATTATGTCAAAAGTTCAATGATCAAAAGATCAGTTCATGACCCCTTTAAAACTATAAACAAGATTATCAGTGATCATTATTATCTGGTCATATGTTAAAGAGGTGGGAGGAGCTATAGTGAGACTGACGTTACTAGCTGAGCGTTGTCATTGGGCAGCTGGGGCAGCTGTTTCCTCCTCCAGGTCAGAAACGCACCCAGGGTGTTGTAAGGGTTGCCGGTCATAGTGATCTTGTCTTGATCGTTCCAGATCTCCAACCGGATCAGAGCCACACGGATGTTCATTGATTTGTAATACTGGGAACATCAAAATCACATAACATTTTAGAGTCCAGAAGCAGGTAAATGGTAACAAGTGTGTTTAATAGTAATATTCACAGCAATCTCACTTTATCCACATAGTTAGCTGCTTCAAGCAACTTCATTTTGGTCCTTTCAATGTCCCGACCGTGCTTCAAAAACTGAAAAAGAGATGCTGTTATCGGATGCATCTTTGACCTTACATGGCTGAAATGAATTTGTTAATTAATTAGGTCAGTGTTCCTCAACTGCTGGGCTGGGGAGTGTACGGCCAAAGAAACAACATCCACAACAAATGAATAATCAAATGATGCAAGACTTTTAAAATAAAAGACATGCATGAAAGCTTGCAGTTGTTGTCAGATGCAGTTTAAAGTAAAGAGTGCCTAAGTGAATTAGACAATAGTCTCTCTCATCTCCCAAAGCTCCAAAAGAAACCCCTGCTTTTCAGCAGATACCTGAAGTTAAGTGATTGTACCTCTGCATGGTCAGCCACCACCATCAGCTCCACATATTTCATGCTGTTGCTGACATCCCTTTTTCCCTGCAGGAGAAGATAGAATAGATAGGGATGAGCATATCATTTGATATACTACAGAAGAAGTGCTGAGTCACTACCTCAAAGTCTGAGTTTATGAATTTAAATACTGTGAGACTTGACTAATTGGGACTGAGGGACATCCTGTGTCTTCAGACAGGCACAGACACTCTATTCATGAAAACTAACGCAAGAACAATGTGTCCTTGGTTTAGTACCACTTTAGTCAGCTCTTCACATGTATTTAAATAACAAGTTTATTATCTGGTACTTTCCATGAATAGTATACAAAATAGGGCCTGTAAATCTTGAAAGAAGGTGCCCATGTCTACTTAATCTCATTTTTAGGAGGTTAAAAAAAGGGAGAGAAAAAAGCTAATTTGACATAATGTCACACACAACTCCAAAAATGAGCTGGGCAAAACTATTGGCACCCCTAACTTAATATTTGGTTGCACACCCTAAAAAATAAACAAAATCAGTCGCTTCCTATAACCATCAATAAGCTTCTTCCACCTCTTACCCGGAATTTTGGACCACTCTTCCTTTGCAAACTGCTCCAGGTCTCTCATATTGGAGACTCTCCAGAGCTTTGTTGTCATCCATTTCTGTGTGCTTTTTGAAGTATTTTTGGGTTCAAAAATGTTGTTTCCCTTGGCTTACTCAAGTACATTTTGGCAAACTGTAGTCTTGCTTTTTTATGTCTCGGTGTCAGAAGTGGGGTCCTCCTGGGTCTCCTGCCATAGCTTTTCATTTCATTTAAATGTTGATGGATAGTTTGCACTGACACTGACCGCAAGCCTGTAGGACAGCTTGAATTTCTTTGGAACTTGAAATTTTTAAATATATGCTAATGTAAAAAGCACAGCTTATATATCCCGTGTTACAGTATATACTTTCATATATGTTTTAGTTACTTTTAAGTCATATGTATTACTTTTATAGTTAATTTCTATATATGATTTCAAAGTAACTACAATATTTCTGAAACTGTAACGTTAATATATTTAAATCTGCTTTATACTCTTTTTTTCAATACATAATTCTATTTTTTATATGGAAATTCCCTAATACCAGTGTACTAACATAGTAACTATATGTGTATCTAGTATGTAAACACAGTTTAAGTACACATTGCTACATTATATCTAGAGCTGTAATATTTCTGTAACTACACACATGTAACAACCCATTAGAATGGTGTGTGTAAGTACAAATGTGTAACAGGACATTGGTAACAACATCTTTTTCACTTCACTAAGTAGTCATGTAACAGGAATTACATGGCTATATTTTGTTACAGCAGTGTGTATAAGAGTAACTGGAACAGGGGGTGATCAGGGGGTGTGACTCCTCAGGAACTGTCCACATAATATAAAGTGTAACATTCTGGACATCAACCACAATGTATGTAAAGTCTAATTTACTCCCCGCTGCTGTGTAACATCAGAGTAATCACATGCTAAATCAATATCAACTGTCTATTTAATATAAAATGTAACGCTTTATTTACCAAAATGTGGTTAGTCCTGTTACACATTTGTACTTTCATTACCAAAAAGTGTTGTTACCAATGTCCTGTTACACATTTGTACTTACACACACCATTCTGAGGGTTGTTACATGTGTGAAGTTACAGAAATATTACAGCTGTAGATACTACGTACCGGTGTGTTACTATGGAAGTACACAGGTATTAGGGACACTAAATATAAAGTGGGACCGGATTTATTAATAAAGATTTATTGCTTCTAAAATGGTCTTTTATGGTAGGTTAATTCTAAACCAAAAACATGAGAAATGTGCCTCTAACACTTCAAAAATTCCATGGGGCACCAAAAACATACACTGATCCAAGACAATCACTAGTTTGGATTTGGTTCAAGGGTTCCCGTGTTACCCATGATCTCACCCTATTGGTCTTCTGAGGCTTTGCCATGACATCAATCAGCTCTTGAAGGCTTTCCGAGTGATTCCCATCTCCATGGAAGTGTCCGCAGGTGCCCGCTGGCAGTTTCAGACTCTGAGCGTTGAAAACGACATGTCCCTGAGAGTGTGTTTGGTTAGCTAGCGGTTCGATCATGTAGCTCACGCTGTTATTGACTGTTATCATGCCCCTGGGGATTGAGAAGACAGCATGTCAGTCACGAGGATGTTTAAACATTGAGATTAAATGAAAAAGGGGACAATCTGAGTCATGGACAATTAAATAGGCTGACAGGATGGAAAACCGCTCTTCTGGGTTTTGCACGGGAAGCAGATTAGCTTCACCACACAAAATGATCTTTATCCCGGATGGGAGGGTGAAGAAAGAAGGGAATAAAACTGAATTGATAGCCAACTCGTGTTTATGCTGAACTGGGTTATTTAAGCAAAAACAGATTTCCTTGCTTCCTGGATATCCCAGTTTTCCCCAAACACAAGCACGGTTACACACACAATCCTTCACAGATGTGCAGCGATGGCCTACTATCAATAAAAATGCTTCCACTGCAGAAAAGCGAAACAATAAGAACCATAAAAAGAAGCCAAAACCAAATAAGTTTCAAGGAAATGCTAATTGTCTATAAATGTTACAAGAAATAATGCTAGATATCTGTTGACACATATCCATGACACAAAATACATTGACAAAACTGCTATCGTTGTTCTCATCACTGCAGCTGTAAGGATCATCTGGAAGGGTGGGTGTACACACTATAAAAAAAATCGAGTTTTTCCCTTCTCCAGTCAAACCTCACTCACTCAAGCTGTGCTGGCTTATATTAAATATTCATTAATCAGTCAATGCATGTCTGTTCTTCTCCTGTTTGAGTCTCTGAAGGCGTTGAGGCTTTTAACAGGACTCTATACATCTACCCTTGGCCCACTCAGAAACCCAGAGACCCGGTCATGCTACTTCAGTGAACTCGCTGAACTCACTTCCGGGCTAGTAAACTAGATCTTTTGCACAACGAAAACGTGTCCTCATGATGCAAAGTCATGGCACTAATGCTGAAGCTTTTAAGAGTCAGAGTGCTTAGGAAATAGCTAAAAAGGTTTGTGTAAGTCCAGGGGCCTCGTGTATCAATGCTGCGTACGCACAAAACTGTGCGTATGCCAGATTTCACGCTCACGTTGGAATTTACTAACAATGAAATTAACGTGAGAATTTGCGTTGGTTCACGTCAACTCCATGTCTGGCGTACGTCTATTTCTTGTGCGTATTTGCTGTATGTCAGTTGGCGACTCCTAGAGGCAATTGTTTTAACTACAAAGTATGGCACCAACACTTAAGAACATTGCCATTTCTGGGTGCTTTTTGAAGTATTTTTGGGTTCAAAAATGTTGTTTCCCTTGGCTTACTCAAGTGGCAAACTGTAGTCTTGCTTTTTTATGTCTCTGTGTCAGCAGTGGGGACCTCCTGGGTCTCCTGCCATATAGCTTTTTAAGACCATTGCCATTTATTTAGAATTGATCAAATGGGTTAATTGACACAATATCATTATACCAATTATGTGACTTAGAAACATATAAAAGCATTTACAAATGTATTCAACCCTTAGTCTATGGCAATGGCAGTGGGTGCGTTTACATAGACCATCTTAATGCGATTATTATGAGATCTTGGCAGTATTGCGATTAAACTTTACCTCATGTAAACGCAATACTTCG